>JADBJO010000353.1:250000-270000 GCA_016801955.1 Conus betulinus | reverse complement strand
AGCGTGCAGCAGTGGGCTAAGGACTGGGAGGAGAACCAGAAGTTCATGGACAACATCTCTGCCTACCCCATGGATTGGTGGATTCAGGAGGTAGGTGCAGGGGGTTGCTCTTTTTTTTTGGGGGGGGGGGGGTGTTCACGTTTCCTTCTTCAGAGAGGGTTCTTTTTCTTTGAAAAGAATGCAGAATTCTAAGCACATCCACGAGTCGTTGTTGTGATTATCTCCTGTTGGTAACACACAAAAATGCTGTGGTGGATGTTAGGGCAATGAGGAATCTCCACAGCGGTCTGTCATTGGTCATAAACGACAGGACAGAGGAGTTGTAAGCAGCCCTGTCTTTTAGTTTGTAGACTCAGGACATTCACTGTGACTATATATGATTGTAAGTTCTTGAAATAACAGTGAGAGATAACCCTTCTTCCATGGGCCTGCTATATATACACACAAACGTATACACACACACACATGCACCCACCCACCCGCCCACACACACAAACACGCACAAGTACACACAAGCACAAACACACACACACACACACACACACACACACACACACACACACACACACACACACACACACACACACACACACACACACACACACACACACACAACCAGATACATGCACACACAACCACACACACACACACACACACACACACACACACACACACACACACACACACACACACACACACAAACATATACAACAGTAGGTACATTATGACGTTATTCCCATTTGACAGATGCAGAACCTTGCATTGACTTCACCTTTCAAAACTGGTTATTTGTGCTGAATTAAAGTTATATGAAATAATCACAGACACACTTATGACAGGATTAATTTCATACATAAAACATTGTGAATCTATCAAGAGTAAAGAAAAGTCATAATGCTCTCTAAAGAATAACTTATTTACATGGAAAGAGAGAGGGGCAGGGCTTAACATGAATATTCCTGCAGGTTACTTTTTGAGTAAATTTAGAAAAGAGGAGGAAAAAAAAAAAAGGTGTGTGTGTGTATCTGTGTGTGTGTGTGTGTGTATGTGACAAATGTGTGTGCTGTGCATGCTTCTGTACATATGTGTGAGTGAGTGAGTGTGCTTATGTGTGTGCATGATTTTAATGGTTTTTAGATTCTGAGTCCAAAAATATAAAAGGAAAAAAAAGAAAATGATAAACCAGTAAACAGGAATCTTGATTCTGGAACCGATTCTCATCTCATCTTCAGTGGCTTTGAAACAGAGTAATAACTAGAATCTTACACTCTGCCAGGTGCTGTGGTGTAGGTTAGCATCATGGGCTGTGGTGTGGGATAATGGGAGTTTGAGTGTGTGTGCTTTTTTTTTCCTCTGGTCATATTCTCTCCGGATCATAGTGTGAGACAATTGGAACCACACAGTCCAGCTTTATCCACTTCATTAATGTGTGTGTCTTTTTGTCTGTTAAGGCCTTCTGTGTTATGTGTGTTGTTTTTTTTTCAACATGCTGTTAAATTGTATTCATTAGCTAAGAAGATGGAAGCAGCCAATTTAAAAGGAAGGAAATGTAAGAGAGATCTTCATTTGATGCTAACTATTTTTAGTGAAAAGGAGTGCTTGCATGTTTGATCCCTAGAGAGAAAAGGAAGCACTCCTTTTCACTAAAAATAGTTAGCATCAAATGAAGAGAGAGAGAAGGAAATCTATCTGTTTTTCTATTTGGGGGTTTGCTTTTTTGTCTCTTTCATAAGAGTCAGTCATGTACCTGTTTTGTATCACTGCACCGTTTCATGACGTTGCAGGAGAAGAGGAGACGTCAGAAGGGGGAGGCCCAGGAGAATGTCAATGCCAGCCAGCAGGAGGAGGAAGAAGAGGAAGCCGAGATTGAGCAGCAGAAGGCTGTGGACGATGAGTAAACAAGGGAGAGAACGCCTGGAAAAGAGGATGGCGTGAATTCCTCATTCAACACCCTATCCCATCCCCCACCCTCACTCATCCCTTCCCTCCCTATCCCACATCCCAGGCAGGATGGTACGCGAGGTTGTTTACATTACAGATTATGCAGTACTGATGAGAACAATAGCATTTTTTTAATGTGACATTTTCCCTAAAAAAAATGGTTGACCTGCCTGTCTAGTCTGTTGGTGTCCTTTTGGATTCTCAGCTTGTGAAGGCTGCTGTGTGTCGTGCCTTCACTGGGTACGTTTTCAACATAACTGCCCTTTGTTACCTGTTTTGTAGCATTTTTTTTTTTTTTTTTTACAAATTTCACTATAAGGTTACAATTTTCTGTTCAAAAAAGAAATCACAAATTGCATTTACAGAAACAGATAAATAAAAGAAAGAAAAAGCTGTTAAAAAAAAGACTTGGAAAAAAATGCTTGGGTATGTGGGTGATCCACATGACAAACGTGAATGCAAGCATCCTGTGCACATGTGATCAGGGCTGCTTTTTTCCTTTCATTGAAAAGGGGTTTGCCTACAGACAGTCATTGCCATGATCTTAAAATGGTGGCACATGCTTTTCTTTATAAATAGATTGCCAGCGGGGCTTAAGGTCTTGGAGATTTTTTCCCTCCTCCCCACACCCCTCCCCCAGATGATAGAGTCACTACATACTGATTTACAGCATGGGATTATCCAGACAAGCTGAGATTCTACTGGTACACCAATGGCCAGTAAATGCAGTACAAAGAATTCCATGGCAGAAGGTTGCAACATCACCAAGAAAATTGCATATTCATGTAACCACTCCTTTGGAAACATCCAAGAAAAAAGCTCTCATTCAAGCACATCGGTTCAAAGGCCATGGCATACGTATGTTTTCCAGACATCAGCATACATTTCTACCATAGTCCCATGAAAACTCACTCCAGTCTCGTTACAGAAGTAATGTTACAGTCACATTTTGGACTAGTGGAACCCCAGTTTTGAAAATAACCAGAGTTTGTGAGGTCATGGACCATTGTTCATCATGGAGCTGTGACAGTATGTGAACAGACTATTCTTCATGTTTTGAGCTAGGTCTCTCTGAAAAGGCTTGATTTATGTAACACATTTCTGTTACTAGGCAGTCTCTTCCATGTGATGTCTTGTAGGGAGGCTAAAAGAGCGTTTTGCCAACTAAAGATGAAGGCTGCTGTTAGCTTAGACTGGGTCATATGCAGTAATTTTGAGAGACTAGATGTTTATTTGTGAAATCACTATGCTGCTTTTGCCCGTGATCTCAAAATCATTATTCTGTTTGAATCTTAATTTTGGAGAGAAGTCAAGTAAAGAGATTTTCATTTCACATGAATACTTTTCTTGGATGTTGGCGACACTCGTCCAATTTTTCTCCCATTTCACTTCTCTCTTCCACCCTCATATACACACCACCACACACACTCATTACACCTGACACAGACTTGAAGGGACTGCATTTTCTTGGCTTGTTAATGATTTGGAATACAATTTGCAATTCATGTTGGAGTGAACACTGAAGATCTTTTAGTCTGTCCATTTCTCGATATGATTGAAAATGAGATGCATTATTTGTTGAAGGCTGTAAACCTTTCTGTTGTTGTTGTAAACATTTTTGTTTTATACTCAATTTAAGATCTGGGACTCCCCCCCAGAAATGTGTAAGATATGAAATGCATAAATGAGAATGCTCTAGTTTTACCTTCAGTCATAGCTTTTGCTACTGTTCTTCTGAAGAATTCCTGTGCCAGTGCCACTCAGCACCATCGGTACGTCCCGGAGCAGAGAATTGCCAAGAACAAAACTTGCCATCCATCAGTTAGACAGGAATGGAAACTCAGAATGTTCCTGGTTCACCTGATCATTTTAACCCCATAATCAAAACGATAACAATAGTTAGATTATCAATCAAAATAAAATTGCTGATCATGGTTTTTGAAATTGTAGTCAAAAGGGATATATTGACTGTGATGTATGTGAATGTGTTGTTATTATTACATCTGGTACACCAGTTTTTTTCTTCTTTTTCTCTTCCCGATACCCCATTCGTCCTAAGCCACACTCTGGCTCGTTTTTGCACATCCACACCCAGCCTTTGTTCTGCTGCAGTCCCAAGGCCTGTAGTCCACTGAGAGTTATCAGTATCAGGACACCCCACCAGAGTAGACACTGCTCTGTTGCTAAGTCACGTTGATGGCTTCAGTGGTGCCTGTTCAGGGTATATTGGTATTACCTTCATGATAAACCTGTGAGAGTGAAACATGAGTTGCTGCCTATGTTAAGTCCTTTACTCAATGTTTCATGGGTTGTACTATTTGTGTCCACACCTGTGACTTTTGGAGGGCATACCTTGCATAGGTAGCCAGTCTATATGCTGTATGTCTTCCTCTTCGTGCTGTCTTGTTTTATGTTAGGCTGCAAGCAGTGCGAAGCATTTGTAAGGAAGGACGGTAAGGGCTACCTAACTGCCAGGGGCAGGCCATCACTTGTGTTAGGCATGCGGTGAATATTCCAACTCGCCTTTTGGCAAGAGCGATGCAGGTTAAACATCTGCCACAGAGAAATGATGGTTCAGCGTTATTTTGCTGTTATACAACAATGATCTCAAGAGATGGATATTTTGTGTCACAAAGCTACCATTTCAAGTAGTTTATGATGTCAGAGTCGTAACAGATTGAGGAAATCAGAATGGAGCACTCACGCTGTTTAGTTCTGGCCACTTGCTGACAGAATGGCAGACGATGACAAATTGTGTCTTCCTGAGGTTTTTCTTTGTCATATAGTACATGACTGAATTTAAGATTCTCGGCAATGAATTGGCAGGTGGTTTCTGCCAGAGGGTAGGTAAATGCTTTGTCTACCAATCCCCTGGGCAGATCAAGAAAAACCATTATGTCCTACCTGTATTATGTGTGATGAAGCAATGTGGTAACCACTATACATCCTGATTGAGGCTTGGCTAGTCAGTCATATCTCCACCCTATTACATCTATCGGAACTAGTCTGCACATTATACCACTAACCATATACCTTTCTTGGAAATGGTTTTTTAAACAAAAGAAAATACATTTTTTCTTAAATTATCATTATTTTTTGTTGTTGTTGTGATCTCAGACACTGATACAATTATTCTTCCTAAGTCCACATTACCACAAAAGTATTATTTTCTGACTGTTAACCCTTTTAATGCATGTATCATGTATCGTTTGGCTCCTGTCGGTCATGAATCTCAGCCTGTGACTGATTTTTTAGATATGAACATTTCTACAATGTGAATTTTGGTGAGGAACCAGTGATATAGTAACCATCCAGTGCTAAGGGAAAAAAATTATGGTTAAATTTACAAGAAGTTCGTGGCTTATGGATATAATGCATGGATAGAATGATGTTTATGCAGTACATTTTGCCGATGTGCTTTCTATTTTGTTGTCATTGCTAAAAGGGGAGTTCTTCACACAGTGGTTGTGCGTGTTTGTGGTTTGTGTCAATGGGGACATGTGTATGAATGCAGCATGTTTGTATGTGTGTGTGTGGGGGGGGGGGGGGGGGGGGGGGGGCAAAGGAATGGGGGAGGGGGAGCATGTGTGTTCATGTTATCTCTTGGATATGAAAGAAAAGGATAACTGTTACATAGAGGTTACATTGTCTTGTCACAGTTCTCATTAATGCTAGCTGTTCATGTCACCCCAGTATTGAAATGGTTCATAAGCAGTGTTAAACTTCAGTCTACTTCATTTCTTAGTGTTGAAGTTTTACATGAATGTTTTAAATATCAGTGTCATCATCTCTACACTTTACACCCACCAGTCACCCATTTCTTCTTCATGCACAACGATCACTGGTCACTAATTATTGACGACTTCGGATGTTATTTTACACATTTTTTGTTTTTTAATGACCTGAGCTAGTTGCGACAAAACCGTTATACATGTGTATCAGTATTGCTTGTTGACTTGCCTCCTCCTGTTTTTACATTTTTTTTTTAAAATCCATGTGCCTGTTGTTGTTTTCCAACATGTTTTACATCTTTGTAGACGTGTGATATTTGAGTATTATATTGTGATGAATAGAACTTCTTTTTTTTTCGATAGAAAGAGAATTTTTACAGAAAAAGTGATAGATTTATAAACATTTACACTGAAGTATATGTGGGCATGCTTTATTTTCAGAGTGTGTGTGAATAGGCCCGAAGGCAATTTCACAGCCAGATGGTAAGGGTTATGGGTTTATTTGCATGTGAGTGTATATGCATGTGTGTGCATGTGTATATATGGTTGTTTGGGGGAGGACAGTTACGTTTTATTTCATGCTTGTGTTTTTTTTCCTCGGGTCAGTAAACATCAGAGTATTATGTGTACAGTGTTGTGTGTATTGTTTTCAATGAATGAATTTCTCTCTCTCTCTCTCTCACTCTCTCTCTTTCTCTCTCTCATGTTTGCGTGCATTACTCTCTCTCTCTCTCTCTCTCTCTCTCTCTCTCTCATGTACACATGCATGGAAGTATTGCATGCATGAAGATCCTGTCATGTATAAATGCATGTTCACCTTCACACCCATGCAGACAAATGTATCTCACAAGGACACATACATACAACTATGTACACACTCACTGCACAAAGCAAACTACATGAGTATAAACATATTTCACATATGATTTTACATACACAGTGTGACATGCATACATTTAGGAATTTTTCTACTAAGAGTAGTTCTTGGATGTACTTACCTGAGAAAACGTATGCATTATTTCTACATGGTGAGATTACAGCTGCAGTCTAACAGAGGCATCAAAGCTTGAATGGAAGGCTAGTTTTTGAAAACACTTCGAGGTCTGTAAAAGCCAAGCTGCTGACTGGTTAAACACAACGTGGCAGGAGTTGTAAATAAATGTTAGCGAACCGCCAGGAGAAACGTTGACAAACGAGTCACAAGAGAAAAACACATGTCACACATGATTTTACATATAAATGTTTTGTCTTGTGACTCATTTGTCCACGTTTCTCTTGGCGGTTCGCTAACATTTATTTAGATTTGTTTAGATTTCCACCTGCAGACGTCTCACTTTGCAACTAGTGGTAGGAGTTGATGCCCCTGGTAGGGTCTTCCGTGTCAGACGGGTTGTGGGTGAGGGACCTGACAAAATCATAACCCGCCTTTTTCCTGCTCTTATCTGTTGCCATTCTTATTGGATCTTTTCTATCTTCTTCTCCCCGTCAAGTCTTCTTTTCAACATTCTTATTTCCCTCTGAAGTCTTCTTAACATAAGCTGTGTTTACCGTGCGGTGCAACCTGTGATGGAGGGAAATGAGCTCCTGGTGATTGAGAGGGCGGGTGCTCTCAACGCATCTGTTTGGATCAATTCTCTTCTAAACAGGAGGTACACACTGGCCCATGCGTATCAACCCCCCCCCCCCCCCCCCCCCCCCCCCCCCCCCCCACAATCCACCCCCCACCCTCCCACCATCCCACCTTCTCCGATTGGGACTGCATTAAGTCAGGCAGTTCCCCGGCTGGCCAAGGTAATCTGTGTAGTGCTCGGCTGTCTGTCCCTGGGAGTTGAGCATGATCGGGAGATAGGGTTGGTGGGCTTTCTGTTTCTCATGAAACCCTCCCGAAGGCTGGAAGGGCCAAGACAGCGATTTCTTGACTCTGGCACCTTAGTAATGCTCCATGGTGGGTGGGTGACGGAGGGATGAAAACAAAAAGAAAGACACATGGCTTCTTCACAAAGAACCCACCTCCCCCACCTCCACCATCCCCCTGAAACCAATAAATGAAAAGAAACGGAAAGTGCAGTTAATTCATCAAGGTTATCACAGGAATCAAGATAGTGATAATGAATCTGACTCAGAAGCTAGAAAAAAAAGACAGCAGCGTTCTGGGCTTCTGGGCTTGTGTTGAAAGGAATTGTAGAAGAGAAACCCATGATTATCTGCAATAATTTTTTTTTTTCTTTTCCATCCAAAAGGGTTTTCAAGGCATTGTAAATCTATTAAAAAGCTTCGAAACGGCTAATTTAAAAAAAAAAAAAAAACTAAATGCTAGTCCAAACGCCGACCAGAACGGCTTCGAGGTGCTGGGGGATAGGGGGATCAAGGTGACTCCTCACAAACAACTGAACTCATCGAAAGGAATCATAAGGTGTCCTGATCTTAAAAATGCCTCGCAGGCACAAATTGAGAGTGAGCTGGAGCCACGAGTGTGTGATTGATGTTCACTGGGTGACCGTTGAGTGACTGTTAGGAAAGGATCAGGTCGAGTTGTTTTGGACTTTTTTGTTCGCCCATGCCTACCACAGGCCGTCAAAGTTGGCTACCTTGTTGTGAAAGTTGAACTCTACGCCCCATCTCCAATGAGATGTTTCTGTTGTCAGAAATTGGGCCGTGTTCGTGACAGGTGCTCGGGGGACGAGATCCGTGGTCTGTGCTGCAAAGCAGTCTATGAAGGCGTTAACAGAGATCAGCGTTTTGTGGCAAATGTGGTGGCAACCACCCCTCTTTCTCGCGGGATTCTTTGAAATTGAAACTGAAAGGAATCATTCACTAAGTTAAAACAACACCGAATTCCCTTCCGGGAAGTTAAAACAACAAACGAAAACAAAAACAAAGCTGGTGTTGGCAGTCAGCCCCGATCAGGTCTGCTGCACCCAGTCACCGTCAGGGAAGTCCAGTGTCTGTCTCCTGTGAGACGGACGCTTTTTACTTTTCAAAATCTGTTCAGAAAAAAAAAAAAATCTAACTTGTGTAAAGGACAAAGCGGGTAAAAGATCTTACAATTCTGCCTGGGAAGTCGAGCGCCCTCAGTGCAGGCGTTAAACCCGCTGCCCCCCAGTCTCTCTAGCAGTCAGGAAAGTCTGCTGCTGAGCAGGCTGGGGAACCAACCCCTCCGAGATTCTCCCGACCTTGCTCCACTGGGACAAACGGGAACAGAAAACCGCCCGTTCCCCCTTTAGTGCCTTGGAGCCCCGCTGGCAGGGGGGGGGGGGGGGGGGGGGGGGGGGGGGGGGGGGGGAGGGGGGATATAGAGAGAGAGAGAGATTATGAATGAATGAATGAATGGTTTATTGAGAGATAAGTTTACAAAGCCCATTCTTAACGGGAATTGGGGTGGGGGTTGTACACAGTATAGCTTTCAAAGAATAAATACAAAAGATACATGTCAGAAACAAAACAAGATCGCAGTGAGGAAAAACCAGATGGCCGAAGAAATGTAACACTAATACGACTGTCAATACAAGTGGAAAACACGTTTCATCCAGAGTCATCACGATTTCGGTGTGTAACAGCTGTGCTGTCGCTGTGGTCCTGTGATAACAGAGAGAGCTGTCCATGTTTCTTTTCATTTCCTGTAGATATGTCAAAATGTCACTGATTGTCACACTGTCTGAAGGATCACTCTGTTGCTGCTTCAGCTAAGGAAATGTCTTCCGGAAGAGAGAGAGAGAGAGAGAGAGAGAGAGAGAGAGAGATTAAACTGCTTGCTTTCAGGTCTGACTGAGGATAGTGAGAAGAACTAACAGCTATTCTCTTGTTTAGCCAATTCCACACACCGTAAACGGTTGACCATGGTCACCATTCTATTTTTTTTTTTTTTTTTTTTTTTTTTTTTTTTTTAGTTTTTGTTGTTTTTTTTTAACTTTAGGCAGAAGATTCGCAAATTCAGTCATCATATGACGGTAACATTGCTCCAAGAACGGCGAAATCCTTCAGCAGCCAATGTCTGCTTATCAAAGCTTAGAGTGAGGTGAGAGGGAAGGAAATAAAAGAGGGGGGTGGGGGTAACTGTGTGAGCTTATACACTCATTTGAAAAAGGGGGTAGCTGAGTGAGCATATGAGCTCATTTTGTAAAAGTGGGTGATCCAGGACATGTGTAAGCTGCAGAATGTCATATTGTCCACTTATACCCCTTGTCCATACACAACTGTTGGCATGTGCCGAGAGAAGAAACCCGCCGAGAGCGACACCTCGTAGAGTTTTTGCGTAACATTAGCCAGACGGCTCTTGTGGTGTTGGGGTGGGCATTGTGTTTAGAGACGCCGCACACTTTCAGGAAATGATCGACAGAACAGTCCATAGCGATGTCAGGCACGTTGACCAGCAGCAGCTTCAGCACACGAAACCAGAACTCCAGTGATGTAGGCGTCATCCACGGTGAAGGCCCTTACATAGCGGGACACGTTCAACAACCGCGGGATGAGTTCCGCCGTCATGACGTAAGTCGCTCCAGTCAAATAGGTCGGGTAATAGCCGTACGGATAGTCTGAAACATTCACGAAATGCTTACTGCGTCTACTACGATGAACTACAGACGTGTAGGAGCAGAGAATCTTCCCGAGGATGGCCACGTGCCTTTGCCTGCTGTGCTGCTGCTGAAACCAGGTGTGCACCAGCTGGTAGAAAATTGGGACATTCAGAAAATGGTCCTCATCCACACGGGCCACGTACTTCACGTGCTGGCATTGCTGAGACAGCCAGTGCATTCCAGCCAGCATCTTCACCGTCATCTGACGGTAGCCATCCTCAACGTCCACGTACAGCAGGTCTCCGTGGGATGCTGCTTCCTTCTCCACAGACAAGCTGATGTCATTCGACGTTCTCAGTGCTGCTCCCGTCTGCACAGACGTGGTGACGTTGTTCGACATTTCCTTGGGCGGTCGACCCAGGAGAAACACCACCACCATGTTGATTCCATGATCCAGGTCAGGCCATAGCCCGGAGCCCCACGTTGCCCGGATAGTGTCACGGAAACCCCGTCTGGAAGGAGAGGAGGGGCACGAGGAAGAGAATGTCCAGTCCACCCCTGCAAAATTGGGGGTGAGGTTGAATGAGGAACGTGGTCACGACCTCCGTGACAGGGTGAGGAAGGGGCTTGAAGTAGTCTTCAACAGGTATTTTATCCTTGTGGAACAACCTCATCTTGCAGATTGTCGACAATATCGGCTTCTCTCTCGTCCTCAGCGAGGGTCGAGGAGAACTGATGCTTCGAATGGATGTCAGCAAGGCCGGGCTGAGAGGGACGATGCCACTTGTGTTGTGGGAGACTTTATACCAATGGAGAAGATGGTCCAAGGTTGTGTGGCAGCGACAGGGTGATCAAGAACATCAGGATGCCATACGCTGCTGCCGTTATGCACAGCATCCGCTGAAGACACCATCGTCGTGGGGTCATCTGCAGAAAAAAACATACTGATCAGTACTGGACTGGATTGATTATACTATGACAAGAGTTGGGGGTGAGTCGGTGTGTCCTCTTGGGGAAGGACTTCGAATATCTTCTCTATGAGAATTATGTTAAAATTTCGCCTCCACCCTCTCTCTTACTAGTGGTGGAAGGAGCAGCTTTGAGGTACTAGTCATTAGCTCAAGATAGGATTTCCCAAACAGAGCGCAAAACAGTTCATATCTTCAACCTATTAGAAATTATACAGATGTTCTTTTTAAGAGTTGTGATATTGATATTACATCAATTTCAAGTAGTCCCATAATACCGTCATTCCTCAATGGGTGCATATTTCTGCTAGATTTGATACAGATTATACAACTCTCAAAAAAAAAAAAAAAAAAAAAAGATAACGTCAATCTTATATCTGTTGAAGCAAAAGAACATCTAGAAAATAAGTATCCGAATCATTTAAAGATTTGCAGATGGTTCAGTTTTGGAATTATACACAGGGGCTGGATTTGCTATTTCTGCTTTAAAGATAAGAGTCATTTTGACTAGGAAAAGGTTTTTCTGTATTTACTGCAGAACTATATGCAATTCTTATGGCCTTATCCTTCATGGCTGATATTGATATTGCGATTATAGCATTTTACTTTGTGTTGACTCAAAATTTGTTCTTTACAGTCTGCAAAACTGAAATGCAAAAGTTCGAAAATATTTTATATTTGATGTAAAATCCTTAATACAATCAATTATATGTAAAGGTATTAATGCAGAATTTTGTTGGATTCCATCTTACTGTGGTATTTGGGGGAATGAAATGGCTGATAGATCAGCGAAAGGAGTTATTAGTAAATAGCCTGATAGTACACTAAAATTAGAAAAATATGAAATAAATTCGATATTAGAAAGTAGTTTAATGACAGAAAAGCTTCCTTCAAAATTCGATTAAATTCATGGAAGACAAAATTTTCAAAAAATGTAGAATGTGCTTGTGGTCATCCAGTATCAGTTGAACATATTCTTTTTGATTGCCCATTGCTATCCCTATTATACAACATATCTGGGATAGATGTAGCAAAAATGGGATCTTTAAATGATATTATCTACAGCGAAGAAATGATACATATTGCATCTGTTTTATCCAGCACTATACTTGCAAATCTATTGTAAATATTAAGTTATTTATAGTTATTGTATTAATGTTCATATGTAGCCTTTCACACATGAGTGCATATTCACACACACACACACACACACACACACACACACACACACACACACACACACACACACACACACACACACACTCTTACACAGCCCGTTTAAATTTGCTTGTTTTTTGTGGATTGGTTCGTTTTTAGTCTAATATCACCATTGTTGTGAACAGACGTTAAATTAAATCAATCTCTTGTGGCTGGTGACTGATCCTGCTGTGTGTAGACCGGCTAGGTTGTGGGGTGTAGTCGCCACCCGCCTTGCCCGGGGTAGCCACAATCAAGGTCTGCGATGAAGAGAGCCTGGTCTGTAGTATAGTAGCTGCGAGTTTGGCTTGTCGAGTTCATACAATTGCCCTCTACCTTTCAGAAGAGGTGTGAGAACTCAGCCAACAAAGGATAACTGTAGTGTAGAGTTTCTACACTACATTATCAATCTCCACTGTTGTTTAGAGGTTGAGTGGAGTTTACAGAAGGGTAGGAGATAGTAATACAATGCAAAAAAAAAAAAAAAAAAATCAGTCATATAACTCAATGTTTCTTATGAATTAAATTACATTAACTTGGAATACACTCAGAGCACACACACACACACACACACACACGCACGCACGCACGCACGCACGCACGCACGCACGCACCCACGAACGCACGCAAGCACACACGAACGCATGCGAACACATACACACTCGAACGCGTATGCGCACACGCGCTTGTCACACACACACACACACACACACACACACACACACACACACACACACACACACACACACACACACGATTCAATGTACGTTTTCTTCTACATGGCCAAATTCATCCTCTTCGTGAACATCTTCATATAACATAGCAGAAATTTGATTCTTCCTGATTCTATCACTACTAGACAGTCGTCAACAGTTTGTTCGTCTTAATTCTTCAACATCCAGTCTATTACCTTTCAGATGTGAAGTTCCTAAGAGCTGAAGTTTAAGGTCATATTGTATTTCCCTTCTACATAAGCTATCTCTTTCTTCATTCAAAAGAAGCTTGTGAACTTTTTTTTGTGATGATACCACGATTCATACAAACAGCTCCCACTTTAATATAATATCAGGTGTCCCAGTGGCTCAGTGGTTAGAGTGCGAGTCATTAAGTGGAAAATGAGCATGTCCAGAAGGTCATGGGTTCGAATCCCAGCCATGGCTCGTCCCAAGATGGGAAAAAAGGGGGCAGCAGGGGGACATCCGGAGTCATGAACTGGATGTGGCCCAACCCCCCTAGAGTGTCAGGAGATAAGGGCCGAAACACTTGCTTGAAGGGGGCTTCTCTTCTGAGGACTCTCTGCTGCCACGCTCTCCACGAGTTTCTTTCTAATATGTATGTACGGGTACAGAAGTTTGTTGATATATCTTATGTGAATGGTACTATGTGCATTATGATTATGTCACTTACCCCCAGTAAGACTAAATTCGTGCTCATGACGGCGTATCAAAACGGCAAAATATGAAACAGTTCCATTCGGTATTTTATCAAGAATGCAAGAACTGAAGAAGCAGATGATCATCGTGTTCCAGGCTTAATAATCGGTGACAGTCTTCATGGACTGCTCTCATCAAAACATGCAAAATAGTATCCAGAAAAAAAATATATCAGTTAAGCAGGATTAAGCGCTATGTGAACATTCAAGCCAGAATTTTTTTTTTCTAAATGCATACAAAACTCTCTTCAATCAGGTGTTGTTCGGCACAGTTTGACTCAGCCAGTGCGAATTCAATGAGACTTAAATCAACATCCATGAAGCTGCCTTTATAGCAGCTCTTCTGAAAAACCCTCGAGACTAACAGAATCGGATTATATTCAAATTCGACCTCTACCACATGGGGATATGTTTACTAACAATAAAGGAATGGTGACACAAAAAAAAATTGTATTTGGAATATCCCTGCAAACTATTTAATCCAAATATAGCATGAATTCTAGAAATTCTGTACAAGTCCAGGTACCCATACCTAGTATTAACCTATTTAAAACAAGTCTTTGCCGTACTAGCCCTCTTCTCTGGAATTCACTACCGACTGTGTTTAAGTGCCATTGAGCTTAGAATCTTATGGAATAAAATTGCTGTCATAATTTGTACACTCTCACTACTAATGTTGATAAGCAGTTTAATTCATATGGCCAATGTTTATCCGCATGTACGCTATTACTGTATGATTACCAACATGTATTTAATATACTGTCCTTAAGTATAAATGATAAACATTCAGATGTCAAAGCCTAAAAGTCCTGGACTAGTGGGAATATGTTAAGGTATAGGTAGCAAGGAAATAGCAAGATAGCTCGATTAAGAAAGAGTGAAGCAAGATGGCGGATAGAGTGTAGAAGTTAATAGATTTGTCTTCAGTATGTTTTGTAAGAATAGTGAATATGACTAGGCATACAAGATCTCGCAGCATGGGAGGCAAGGTGAACCACAGAATCAACAAATACAGGTCAACAGAAACGCAGACAACAAGAAAATCTTAAGGATGTGCTGAAGCGAGCGCATCAAGGTCGGAAGAGAAGGATTGTAGTGAAAAACAAGATGCAAAGCATATAAAAACTTACTCCCAGTTTATCCTGAATACTCGTGAGATAGTCCATAAAGAGGAAAAACCGTCTTGGGCTGGTGTAACCGTGAGTAATGGCCATCGTCTGTGACCTATAAAGAACATACTTACAAATTTTCAGAAAGATTGGCCAATTACTTTCTGAGATTTCCATAAAGAAGAAAACCATATGGGCCGTTAGTGACGGTTTATAACGGTACACTAAAACATTGGGCATCATCCGTGACCCATAATGAACATACCTACAAATTTTCAGAAAGATCGGCCACATACTTTCTGAGAGATATTCCATAAAGAAGAAAAAACTGTTACAGCCGTTACAGTCGTTCGTAACGGCTATAACGGCTGTAACGGTAAACTAAAACATCGGGCATCATCCGTGACCCATGATGAACATACCTGCTACTTTTCCCAAAGATCGGCCAAGTACTTTCTGAGATATTCCATAAAGAAGAAAAAAACGTTACAGGCCGTTACAGCCGTTAGTAACGGCTATAACGCAAATCTAGTACAGGCATCAAGGCTGAAAGAGCAGCTGAAACCCCTGCCACCACGTGAGCGACACGGAGATAACCAGCAATTTGCCTTAATTCACTGCAGAACACAGCACAGACACGGTTCCTTTCTCCAAAGGACCATCAGGAATTGGAACTCCTTACCACCAGCAAGTTTCAACCTGTGCATTCTTGACACTTTCGTGTCAAGGGCCACCAAACATATGTCATAACAAAAGTTTATTTCATTTTATTTTTTGCTGGCCTGGCGCTAGGTGTGGGCTTGATCCTCCCTTATGGTAGGTCGTGGTTGCCTGACAGTGCGCGCAGCCAGGGCAGCAGATCCACATCGCCTGCTGGGTCATGAAGGCCGTAGGATTTTTTTTTCTCTTCTTTTCTTTTTTTTTTTTGTATTGGCACCTCTGTACCATTCACAAGCAGCAGACCCTCAAAATAGTGGCAGAATCATCAACCAATTGATGGCGGCCACTCAACGGAAGAAAAAAAAAAGAACCTGAGAGAGACGATTTCGAAACTCAGTGTTGTCAACGGGAGCAACCAAGCAGCCCCTCCCTCCGGAGGTACTTACGCTGACGCTTTGAAATTATCTCTGGCGGGGTCATCTGATCCAGGGGCATCGAAGGCTTCAGCTTTGGATTTGGCCCGAAACGACAACATGGGGGAAAAGAAAAAGGAAAAGAAATCTTCAAAGCTCAGAAATGACGTCAAGTAAGTTGAGTCCAAATCTCATCCACTGACAAACACTGGACACGGTGAGCTCCAGCAAGTACCCAGGCGTGACCATGGCGGATGATCTATCCTGGACCCGTCATGTGGAAACAGTGGCAGCCAAAGGGAACCGGACAGTGGGCTTTCTCAGAAGAAACTTCAGGGATTGCACGCAAGAGATCAAAGCTGTCACGTACACCACCATGGTCAGACCTACACTGGAATACAGCTCCACCGTATGGAATCCACACCTACAGCAAGACACCCAGCTCCTGGAGAAGGTCCAGAGGAGAGCAGCGAGATACGCCTGCAACAACTTCCACGACAGGACACCAGACGCCGGAACAAGACTGCTTGAGCACCTCAAGTGGGACAGCTTTGAAGAGCGCCAGCACCACAATAGACTTGTGATGCTCTACCGTATCCACAATGGGCTGGTAGACCTCAACCCCACCGCATTCTATCGCCCTTCAGATAAACGGACTAAAGGCGCACAGAATATCCACCAGGAGCGGGTTACCCATCCAGTACTGTACCACTCCTTTTTCCCCCGCACCATCAGGGAATGGAACCAGCTACTAACCACACCTCGTCAGCACCCTCACTGGAGGCTTTCAGGCGCCGCCTGAGCTGCAGTCCTCACTACCTGCAGCCACCCCCAATCTCCCCCTGAACCCTCCCATCAACCCATGCACATAGTTTCAAAATAATTTCGTTTTTAAACCAACCAAGCCTGGACACCGCAAAGCGACAACGTCACAACGCAGAGCCTACTACGCCAAAACGGGCCCGGCTCTATTATTGGAAGAAGAAGAAGAAGAAGAAGAAGAAGTCATCGTCATGCCGTCAAGACATCGCGTTCAGAAAAGCTACCAATAATGTTTTTCTCCATGATTCTACAATGTCCAGGGTTGATGCTCAGCGTTTGGGAGATTCTTATGGCCTTCGCATCTCATCTAAGAAGGCTTACAAGATATCGGAATGTAAAAAGAACAGCTTGAAAATGTCGCTGCAGAGATGACTATTATGACTGTGTTGTTCTTCACTCTGGTATCAACGACATCAAAGGCACAGATCCGAGAGTGGCATCAAAGGAACTGATCAGTGTTGTTCAACAGATCAAAAATCAACGTCCAGTACTACAGACCTCATGCTCCCTGGCAGCTCCAGCAGCAGCATCAATGGAATTCACACAGATACACGAACTGGTTTTGTGACAATCTCTAAGTTTCTAAACGGAGTGACTGAGGGCAGACAATGAAAAAATAAATGACAAAGAGGGGGTTAGTCACCGCATGTACTTCGATAATCTGTAAGTTATACATTTGACTTACATGTAAACATGAAGCAAGATGATGACAGTCTTTCTGTATTCCCATGGAACTGTCGATCTGTGTTAAAAAACATACCCTTTTTCAGTTTCAATATCACGTTTCTTCAGTTTATTATCTTGCTTCACAGTCTTTAAAACGTTAAGCCAAACAAACTTCAAAAAAATCAGAAACTTTTACTGTCCACCCCTACGCAGTTGTAAAAATAAATCCACTAACAAGGTTCAAACTGCTATTTACATAAGAAATGACTTAAATTACTCTCCATATAATGCATTGGATATCACCAATAATGCCGAAGAGCTTTCTTCTACTGCTGCATTTATTTCAAGATTAATAAGGAAACCAGCGTTACTATAATTTATGTATATTATCGAAACGGCCAAACTGCTGATAATTCAGATTGGATAAAACATCTTTCTTTGACTGACAAAAAAAAGTTATTATCTTAGGAGACTTCAATGCCATTGCAATGGGAACCTGGTTGTTCTCAAAAACAACTTGAAATATCTAGTTGAAAACATAGTGGATGCTGGCTCAGTCCTGTTAAATGATGGACGCTTTACCACAGTACCGGATGTGTCTCTACTCATAGACCCACTGCTATTGATTTGACTGTGACATCACCAGATTTAACAGTTAATGCATACTGGTTAACAGGTGAAGACACCTTGGGGAGTGACCATTTTCTTATTGTTTTACAATTTAATGAAAAGGTTATTGATGTAGATGAGGACATTGACGATATCATCCCACAATTTTTCATACAACTAAGCTGATTGGGTTGCTTATCAATCCTTGTTGTTAATAATAGATCCTAACAATATAGAACATGATAATATTGACATTTTTATGACAATCTGAGCCACGCTTTATTATTAACAGCTGAAAACTCAATTTTTAAGTGTAGTAATAATATAAAAGAAAATAAATACTCTGGTATGGATGGTGGAATGAAGAATGTGCAGAAGCAGTGGCTCTGAGAAAGGACCTTATAAAACATGGCTAATGGACCGAGGAGATGAAAAATTTTATAGAATTGAAACGTGCTAAAAAAAAAAAAAAGAAGAAAAAACTCCAACAGGCTGATTGCCAAAGCCAAAAAAGTCTATTTTTCCAGCTTTTGTTTATCTGTAATTTTGGATTCAAAAGTTATGTATAAGGTGTGGAAAAACGTCAAGGAAATGAAGAATAGATTAATCTGCCATCATTTCCCATTAAATTAGAAAACAATGTTGTACCAACATCCATGGACAAGCAGAAGCGTTTGTTTAAGGTATTATCGGAAAATAGTTTGTTGTCTAATCTAAGTTCAGACATCCAGTCTTACAGAGAAAAAGAAGAGAAAAAAAAAATCTATATATGAAGATTCTGTTCCAGACCAGCAACACTATCTAATTCTCCTATTTCTTATGAAAAATTGTGTGAAGCTCTGGGATCCTCTTCTAACAAATTGCCGTTGGTTTTCATGGTATCTCACACCAGTTGTTAACCACTTGCCTGAGACCTGGAAGGTGTTACTTCACTCATTTTTCCAAAAACGTTGGCAAAAGAAACTCTGCCAAACATCTGAAAGAGGACTGTTGTGTCACCTATTCCTGAAAAAGGTAAACCTAGGTCGTCGGATGAAAGTTATAGACCAATAGTTCTAACCTCGCATGCTGGAAATTGGTAGAAAAAAAATATTGAAAAACGTCTTGTGCATTATTGTGTAAAGCGGAACATAATCCCAAATAATCAAGCAGGTTTTCAAAAAGTAGGTGCACGATAGATCGTCTTGTAAAGATTACAACCCACATTAAAAAACAATTTGCGCGACGAAAAAGCACATTAGCTACTTTTTTCGACCAAAAAAATAGTGTACGACAGTGTTTCGCATGCACGTCTGCTTTATAAGTTAAAGAATATTGGAACAAGTGGTTTATCATATTAGTAGATAACGTTACGCGAGGAAAAAGCACATAAGCTAATTTTTTCGACATAAAAAGCGTATGACAGTGTTTGGTATGGACGTCTGCTTTACAAGTTAAGAATAATGGAATGAGTGGATTATTATATCAGTATATAAAATGGTTTTAAGTGGAAGATCTGTTTGCGCAACAATAGGCAAAGTCTTTTCTTCTTTTAAAGACATTAACATAGGAATTCAACAAGGTTCCGTTATAGCACCTATCTTATTCACTGCACTTATTCACAGCCTTCCCAAGATAATGTCAAATAATATACATTTAGTGCAGTATGCTGATGATCTAGCTATTTGATTGAATACCAGTATTAGAAAGCACACAACAAAGACAGCAATAAGTTATGTTAAAAATAAATGTCATCTGGATGTGCCAATAGTATCAAGCATACCTCACTGGGAGCATATCCAAGCTAAATTTGATATAGATTACACTGAAATGAAGAAGGTTGATCACATTAATATTCTTTGCCTCGCTGCCGGCCTTGGCTTAAGGCTGTGTCAGACCAATTGACATAGGCTAGAACACTAAGGCTATAGCAAAATGTTTATATGCTCTGCATAGTTA
>JADBJO010000353.1:240000-242500 GCA_016801955.1 Conus betulinus | reverse complement strand
GCGTAGGATTGTGTGCGGGTGTGGCGGGGGGAGACGTGAACGGAGACTCGTGACGCTTTTTATGTCATTAATGCAGCTGTCGTCATTTATGATGCGAATGTAATATGACCATACACCTCAGCCCTTTTTATTCACCCGGAATTATCCCGGATGAATCAGTCTTATACTGCCAACTATTCGATAATAAACGCGCTCAAGCCGTGATTTATGTCTTTCATTTGATTTTTTTTTTTTTTTTTTTTTTTTTTTTCTTTTTTTTTTTTTTTTTTTTTTTTTATCCCGTCCCCACTTGGTTTCCTTTCTTGCCTCTTCTCCGCTGCCCTACGAATGATATGACTGTAATCCAATAATAAAAAAAAAAAAAAAAAACGCTTTCACTATTGTGTGCCCTGATACAATGCAGTCTGGGTTTTTGACCGCAGATTTTGCCGAGTCGATGTTTTTAACCCTCTGCCAAAAAAAGGGAGAAAAGTGTGTGTGTTGGTGTGTGTGTGTGTGTGTGTGTGTGTGTGTGTGTGTGTGGTGTGCGTGTGTGTGTGCGTGCGTGTGTGCGTGCGTGTGTGTGTGTGTGTGTGTGTGTGTGTGTGTGTGTGCGTGCGTGCGTGCGTGCGTGCGAGCGTGTGTGTGTGTGTGTGTGTGTGGTCTCTTTATTCATCGAGGAGGACACTCTTTCGTCCAACACCTGTTGCCTTGTTTGTTTGTTTCTCTGTGAGCAAGGCTATGGGAAGGGGGGGGGGGGGGGGGGGGGGGGTGGATGACTGTTTTTCTCCGAGTTTCTTTGCTCTGCAACAGACGTGATAACTTTTTACATCCGCCTCTGCTGATCAGTCTCTCTGTTCGCAGGAGACCTTTAAAAAAATGAAAGAAAAAAAAAGAAAAAGAAAAAGAAAAGAAGAAGCAATGAAAGAAAAGAAAAAAAAACTCACTAAATTATGAAGTGTCGGTAATAAATCAAGGGTCTGTGACAAGGATTCTTATCAAAGAGCAAAAACTCCCCATCGTTTGCGCAAGAGTATACAAAAACTTATTGACGTCCTCCCCCACCCCCACCCCCACACACCTTCTCTCTCTCTCTCTCTCTCTCTCTCTCTCTCTCTCTCTCTCTCTCTCTCTCTCTTTGCATCGTCTTTAATAAAATTTGATACCGTGAGAAGATGGTATATGGCCGAGGATTAGCTCAGTAAATATGAATTACAAACAAGTAGGGTAAGTCTTGCGCCTGCGATGAAAAATAATTACAGACCCATCATACCTCCAAAAGATGCTGCTTACGTCACCAAGTCGCAAGTCGACTGGTAAAAATGACGACACAGAGCACACAGAACAAAGAGACATCTTCCAAAAAAAGCATCTCCCAAGCTTGCCCATATACCCTGTACCTGACAAATCTACCCAATAACAACTGGAGAGATGAACCATTGCAAATTAACATTTATTCAAGACCGACACAGACTTTTCGATCTTGAATACAGTCAAACCAACATACGGAAGAACAGTAACAAATACAGGTAGCCTCAATTTGATTGCTATAAAGGGAAATATCAAAAGAAGCAGGGAACACTAAGCATAGTGTTCAAGTACTTCGGCTGTTTGGATGATCCCCGGAGGCAGGGTATGACAACAACAACAACAACAACAATTAAGCAATAAAAGATAAACAAGTAGGGTAGGCTTTTCAGTAAATATGGATGCGGCTCTGTCAAACACTTCCAGGTCAAAGGCGAATCCACTGACTGGGCCAGCTGGATTGGGCAGACCTCTGAGCCATTGCTAATGTTCCTCTTGTTTATTTATACCTGACTTACACTATATGCCGTGTTTTATTCAAAAGGTATCCCTAACGAATAAGATCCAGATCTCAACACCCGTGGTCGCTCATCCCTATCTGTATTTATTGGTGTGACATGACGCTTTACCTCCCATGTTCCATTTTCTTCACCATCAATTTCCTTTTAGTTCAAATCTTTGCCAAGTCATTACTACAACGACGGAAGAATTGTTAGCCTCCGCTTGTTTTCTCCCCCACAACTAATTGTTCGGCATTATATATATATATATATATATATATATATATATATAGAGAGAGAGAGAGAGAGAGAGAGAGAGAGAGAGAGAGAGAGTTGTTAAAAATGTAAGGTTTAAAATAAGGCTTTAAGATCTACAACGTTGTTTCATGCGCCCACAATCGTCAGGATATGGGGGGTCTGTGCTGCCTGTGTTTTATAGCTACTTGTGTTGTCTGTCATCACGTGCTGCCTGTGTTTTTTCGTGTGTGTTTTTATTTCTGCTCACTGATAGGAATTTCCACTTGTGTCTGCAGTTGTTAACCATTTCCATCCTAGCATTTAGGGTTGCCAATTGTGGTTTACATAGTATTACGTATTTTTCTGTTAAGCATATAGGTTACATCTTTTTGAAATATTATTGTATGGTGCTGCTCTTTTTATGATTTTCCATGATATATTGTAGTCTATTTTTTTTTATCTTTAAGTTTCCAAAT
>JADBJO010000353.1:217500-230000 GCA_016801955.1 Conus betulinus | reverse complement strand
ACGATGCAAAAAAAAAGAGAAAAAAAAAGAAAAAGAAAAAAAGAAAAAAGGTGCGTTGGGAGGGGGGGGGGGGGGGGGGGGGGGGAGGAGGGGGGGGGGGGGGGGGGGGGCGGGGGGGGGGGGGGGGGGGGGGGGGGGGAGGGGGGGGGGGGGGGGGGGGGGGGGGGGGGGGAGGAGGGGGGGGGAGGATGCGGATGGGAGGAATGGGGGGGGGGGAGGGGGGGGAGGATTGGCAATGGAGGATTTTTGTATACTCTTGCTCAAACGATGGGGGGGGTTCTGCTCTTTGACAGAAATCCTTAATTATTGACCAACACTTAATAATTCAGTTGAATTTTTCTTCTTCTTTTCTTTCTTTTGTTTCTTTTTTTTTTTTATCTTTCTTTCTTTTTTTCTTTATTCCCCCTTTATTTTAAGGTTTTCTGCGAAACAGAGAGACTAATTAAACAAAGGCAGAAGATGGAAAAAAAAAAGTTATCACGTCTGTTGCGAGCGAAGAAAAACTCGGAGAAAAAACAAGGGGAAAAACAAGTTTTTCCCCTTTTTCAGAGCCTTGCTTACAGAGAAGAAAAAAAAACAAAAACAAACAAAAACCAACAAGTGCTGGACCGAAAGAGTGTCCTCCTCGAATGAAAACAAAAGAACCAGGACAGGACAACCACACACACACACACACACACACAAACACACAAACACACAACACACCACACACACACACACACACACACACACACACACACACACACACACTTTTCTCCGTCCCTTTTGGCAGAGGGTTGTTAAAAAAACATCGACTCGGCAAAAATCTGCGTGTTCAAAAAACCCAGACTGCATGGTATCAGGGCACACAATAGTGATGGAAAGGTTTTGTTATGTTGGATTGCTAGCATTCAGTCTATCATTAGTATGGCAGGGGGAGGAAGAAGCAGAAAGAAAGGAAACCAAGTTGTGGGACGGGATGAAAAAAAAAAAAAAAAAGGAAAATAAATGAAAGACATAAAATCACGGCTAGAGCACGCTATTGTCCAATAGATGACAGTTATAAGGCTGATTCATCAGGGATAATCCCGAGTGAATAAAATGGCTGAGGTGTATGGTCAATAATACATTCGCATCATGGATGGACGACACAGCTGCATTTAAGGATTCATAAAAAAAGCGTCACGAAGTCTCCGTTCACGTCTCCCCCACCACTCCCACACACAATACTACGCGCTCACGCGCGTACTGTCACACTTAATGAATCATTCCGTTCTGCGATGTTTTTTTTTTGCTTCTTCTGACCCCTGAAGAGTAACAGAATACACACATGAACTATTTTATAGTCAAACAAGTTTCAGTTACACATGATTTTTCAAATACGTTTACGTTTTCATTAATAAGGAGGTGTCATAAACTAGCCCCATATGCTATGTTTCCCAGACCACACTATGCGCGACTGATAGGTGATGGATCAATAAATTAATGACCAGGTTCAGAGAAGGAATGTTAATGGAGAGGGTCTCAAGACTACGACCCCCCCCTAGCGATTGTCTGGACCTGCGCCTATGTGTTATTGGCGTGACAAAAACAACTTTCCCATTGATCATTTCCATTCAATTCCTGACCCAACCAGTATCATTATACTACTATCCTAATACCAAAACTATTTCACTTCCCACAGTTAGTCTCATTATGATCATAATCCACCCACAAAATATCGTTTGCATGTTTTTGTCCTCCCCACCCCCCCCCCCCCTCTTTGGCTGTGTGTGTGTGTGTAGTGTGTGTGTGTGTGTGTGGTGTGTGTGTGTGTGTGGTGTGTGTGTGTGTGTGTGACACATGATACTCGTTTTCTCATTGATAATTTCTATTTCTTCTCACCAACACGATCATATTAAGCCAACAACATTATTTCACCCACTACAATGAACACCATCCCACAGTATTGGCTACTTTTTCAACAACATTATTTGCACAGAATTCCCACCCCACCCCACTCCCCACACACATGTTGTAAACTATGTGTGGGTGGAGAGATATGATCTCTCTTCTATCTATCTCGATCTCTCTAGCTCCGTCTCTCTCTCTCTCTCATCTCTGTAATTGACCTCATCCTCCCCCCAAACGATACACTTATTCACCAATTGATCATTCCATCCCTTTCAATCATTATAAAGCCATTGCTCTTCACCCCACATCCACCCCCCATACTCACACCCCCCCCACAAATAACAAACTCATCATTACAATCACCACCCCGCGCTAAGACGTTTACTTTTTTGATTGATTATTCAGTTTTGTTAAGAATTATTATAATTTTTATAAATCATTTTTAGACCCCTAAGCACTTACCATCAATCCCCAGAGCATCACTAGACATCATAATCCACAATACCACCTCCTTTCAAAAACAAGCTAACATAACCCTTGGTATCCCATACCACGTACACCCCCCCTCTCCCCCCACCCACCCCCCCCCCCCAACCCCCCCTCCCAGCTCCCCACCCCCCCCCCCCACCCCCCCCCACCCACCCCCCCCCCCCCCCCATTGTTCCCCCCCCCCCCCCCCCCCCCCCCCCCCCCCCCCCACCCCCCCCACCCCCCCCCCCCCCCCCGCCCCCACCCCAACTCACCCCCCCCCCCCCACCCCCCACCCCCACCCCCCCCCCCCCCCCCAACCGCCCCCCCCCCCCCCCTCCACCCTCACCCCCCCTCCCCCCCCCCCCCCCCCCCCCCCCCCCCCCCCCCCCCCCCCCTCTCAACTTATTTTTCCTCTCCCATGATAACCTCCTGGCTGGCCCGTTTTTCCATCCGGCGGCCCATTTTTGACGTGCACCCGAATCATGCAGGAGAAGATGAGAAGATGTTTGTGAATTTGTCCCGTTCGTCATTTTTCACTGTCTAAATGTTATAACTGGCCGTACTCGGCAAGAGAATCTGCCGGGGCAACATTGTGGCAGATGCCACACGTCCCAATAAATGAAACAAACGAAAACACAACATCAAGCCTCCCCCCCACCCCCCAACCCCCACACAGGACACACAAACTTCTCAACACACACACACACCACACAGGACGTGTCACACACACCAAACACACACACACACACACACACACACACTACACCACACACACACGCACAAGCACACCACACACACCACACGCACACACTGTGGGTGTAGAACGCGGTCCAACGAACGTGCCCACGTCATCGTCGCAGCAGCTGTGATCGGCAATCATTGACAAAAAATTCGGCAACCTGGCAAGGTATTGGGAACAGCCGACAGTTAGCTTTGCTAAAACAAGCGAGTGTGAGTGGTTGGGCTGTGTGCTTTTTGTATGTTTTTTGTTTTTTTTGTTTTGTTTTTGTATTTTTTTTTAGCCCTGGCGGGGAAAGGAATTAAGGAAGGAGGGGAAGAATTCAGACTGGTGGAATTCAATTTGGTGGAATTTCTTACGTGGCGTACATGGTCGAATGACACGGTAAGGATTCGTTTGGTCTAACGGGCTAGGTGTTTCTAGTGTTCTGAAAATGCGTACGATTGTCAAATGAATTGGTAGCCTACTTAGGCTCTCCCAGAAATTCTTAAAAAAAAAAAAAAAAAAAGAAAGAAAGAAACAAAAAAAAAAAAAACAAACAACAAAAGAAATGAAAGAAAAAGAAAGAAAAAGGGGCGGGGGGAGGCGTGGGGGGGAGAAGGGTGTTAGGGGGGGGGTGGTGGGAGGTGAAAAAAAAAAAAAAAAAGGGAAACGGCGCCCCTAATTACAACCTTTGTTCCCAAGTCAGGGAAGAGGTCGGAGTTGTAGGGGAGGTTCTGTAGGAGGCTACGTGCACGTTCTGTTATATATCTTAATAAAGAGGGCCGTAGATTTCTCTCTCTATCCCTCACTCAACTTCCCCCCACCCCCTTCTCTCTCTCTCTCTCTCAGTTTGTATGTGAATGTGTATGCAAAAGAGAGAGAGAGCACCCCCGAGAGAAGACCCCGACCCGCCCCCCCCCCCCCGCCCCCCCCCCCGCACCGCAGCCCCGAAGAGGGAGAGAAGGGGGGGATCGAGGGCGGGGAGAGGGAGCAGCGGAGAGGGATGATGAGAGGAGTGGAGGAGCGCGGAGGAGGGGGAGGGGGGACACATGCAGACGGAGATTTGGTTTTGTTAGAGGGGAGGAGGGCGGGAGTAGGGGAAGACGAGAGGGGGAAGGGGTAGGGGGGGAGGTGATTGGGGGAGGGAAGAACGGCTGCCCTCTTTCCAAACTTTGTCAAGGGCAGGGAAGGCGGAAGTTTTAATTTTCTCTCAGAATTCGTTCGGTTTTAGCTCAAAAGATTGTTCTCAAACTGTGTGTCCATTCGTAAAATGTCAGTAAAAGGAAATAGCTCTTACATAGTTAAGGTAAAAAGGTAGTTAAACTGAAAGAGAGAGAGAGAGAGAGAGAGAGAGAGAGAGGAGAGAGATCGGAGAAGGAGAGAGAGAGATTGAGAGCAGAGAGAGAGAGGAGAGAGAGAGAGAGAGAGATTCAGAGAGAGAGAGAGATGATTGATAATACAGCTTTCGATATTTGAAAGTTTGTGAGTAGGCGGCATTTTATAACGAAATTACCCCACACACACACACCCTCTCTCTCTCTCTCTCTCTCTCTCTCTCTCTCTCTCTCTCTCTCTTCTTCTTCTTCTTCTTCTTCTTCTTCTTCTTCTTTAATACGCATTTTGTCATTAGGGTTAGGGTTGAATTAAGCTCCATAAAATCAACAGCGTCCGCCACATCCATTCGGTTTCTTTGTTTTGATGTAGCGAAAAGAACACATGATTGGTGTTGGCAACAGCCTCCGCCACATTCATTTGGTTTGTTTGTTTTAGATGTAGTGGAACGACACATGATTTTCCTGTGTTGGCATCTCCACGCTACGTTTTGTGCTGTCAAAAACGAAGACGCCATTGAGGTCATGAAGCAATAAATACTGTAGTAGACGATGTTCTGGAAGGGAGTTAAATCTGTACTAGGGCTAGCGTTTTAGCGAGTGACCCCACCGCAGGAGGGCACGCCCGATGCAATTTTGCTTGATCAGTTGGTTTAACAGTTCAATGAGAAAGAGAAAATGCCAAAACATGGGTGTTCAACTGGCGAGGCTGTAACGCAGAGTCAATATCCCGATTACAATGCACTTCAAACCAAATATTTGACTCGCTAAATCTATTTGGTTGACCCTTAAAAAAAAAAAAAGAAACAGTAAAGAAAAAAAAAAATAGGAAAAAGTAACCCGATTTGCAATGGAAAGACACTCATCCTCGTCGTCTGATTTTTCCCGGTACAGGTTTATTCTTCTCGTTTGAAAGTGAGAGATCATTGTCTTTTCACTAGTTCGGGTTCCAAAGTTCTGGTCGGCATATAATTCTGCAATAATGTGACGTATGGAGATTAAAACATGACAACTGATACTGAAAAATAATTTTTGCTTCTCGGAATCTTTAGTGTTCAATGTCTTTCTTTATTGCTGTCTCCCTTGTGTGGAGCTATTCAGTTCTAAAACAAATCCAAATAGACAGGTAATGTTATAGTGTCTGTATTTGTATTATGTAAGGCTGAAACTGAAACTTATGCCCATGTTGTTTTTTTCTTGTCTAAATAAAAAGGAATGAATAACAAGATCGGAAGAAAACATCAGCATAGATCTGCATTCAAGACAAAAAAAGTAGGCCTACATACGTTTGCTCATTACAGCTCTACCTAAGACACTGAATTATGTAAATGCTTAATTATCACAAATATGTAACAAGCAAGTTATTGGTGTGGTGTGGCTATTATATTGTAAAAGAATAGTGTTGTTTATCTCTCTCTCTCTCTCTCTCCTCTCTCTCTCTCTCTCCTCTCTCTCTCTCTCTCTCTCTCTCTCTGCTAAGCGGATATGTGCTGTAATTATAATACGATTAGCTGGATGATCTTGATTTTGATTTTTAATTCTCAACTTGTTTGTAACTACTTACGTAGTCTGTAGCCTAAATTGATATATATATATATATACTTTTGATACCTCTGATTATGTGTTGTCCATTGGTAAGCAGATTCTGTGTCGATGAAGTCTCTGATCTGAAGTGGGCATGATTTCACACGCCAGCATACATACATTTAAGTCACTCTGCCGTGTGGAAAGAGATGTCCATTAACATTTGCATATTTTGAAGACAACATTCAGGTTAACAGAAAAAGATTACATTGACTCAAAATTTGATACTGGTATAATTTTCAGAAGAGAAAAACGATGACTGATTTGATAGCGTTGTGATATACTGAACAAAGCGTGCGGTGGTCATTGTTGTCCTAATAGCTAGGGAGGGCTGATCACCGCAAAGTTCGGGATCCTTACAGGGCAAACCGATTTGTTTATATCACTTCTTAACACTGACTTCAAATTGAGGTCCGAGCTCAAACAACAACTCTTACTACTTCTCCAGTCGTGGAGTGGCTGTTGTTGTCAAAGTAGAAGTAGAGATATTCGGCAACCAATGCAGTGCAAAACTGTATTTCTACAATTTTATTTTTGTTATTTCGTTTGCTGCTTTATTGTACATCACAGACCTCAACCAGTGATCATACTGTAGTGTCTTACGCGCTTAAGCTCCCTACGTGTATATGGACTACCGCTTGGCAGGGAACAATGTGTCAAAACGCCCATACAAAACACCTAATGTAAAGGACAAAGAAGTAATGAGCAAATCGTCAACCAGAAGTGATGCAAAGTAAAGGTGTGTTGTGGCAAGAGTGAGGATGAGTTTCAAACATGTAAACAACGCAGGGAACTGAACTGTATGTTGCTGAAAGGCTGCAGGAGAGTGGGTCAGTCGCAAGCAGCGCCAAACCAAATTCTGATCAGAGGATTCGTTTCCGGACCCTGGCACCGAGGGGTGATTAGAAAAGACAGTGGAGCTCTGAGAGCACTCTCTCTCTCTCTCTCTCTCTCTCTCTCTCTCTCTCTCTCTCTCTCACACACACACACACACACACACACACACACACACACACACACACACACACACACACACACACACACACACACACACACAAACAACACGTCAGATTATCTGGAAACAGCTGCAAAACGCACCCTGAAATAAAAGAGATTGTTGGCATAAGGACATCAGACATGCACGTAAGGGAGGGCGAGAAGAATAGAGGGAGAGAGAGAGAGAGAGACGCGCGCGCGCGCGCGCGCGCGCGCGCGTGCGTGTGTCTGTGTGTGAAAAGTGAGAATGGAGGATAGCAGGAACAATGTTCATCAAGTTCGTACCTGTCATTTTTCAACACAATATGTGCTGATAACCCCACCCCTCCCTCCATTCCCTCCTCACCTTCTTTCCCCCACCCGTCTCTGAATCAGAACCAAATCAGCGCCGATAATCAAATATTGAAAACTAATCTTACGGGCACAAGCTGTGCGCGTAGAGAAGAGGGAGAGAAGGGATGGGTCGTGGGGAAGCAGGGAAGAGACGTGTGTGTGTGTGTGTGTGTGTGTGTGTGTGTGTGTGTGTGTGTGGTGTACGTGTGTGTGTGTGTGTGTGTGTACGTGTGTGTGTGTGTGTGTGTGTGTGTGCGTGTGTGTGTGTGTAAAAACATCCAAACAAAGAACTCAACAACAATCACGTTGAATATTTCCCAATATTTCGACCTCTTTGGTCCTCCTCAAGGGACTTTAATGACTGAATTGCATGTAGCAGCCTCCGTTCACATTTGTTTTTTTTAAAACAGTTCACCACAGTTCCAATGTTTAGAGAAAACCCAACGGTGGAAGGGTAGTAAGCTACGGGGAAACACGAGAAAATAGGGGTAGGAAAGACAGAGAGAGAGAGAGAGAGAGAGAGAGAGAGAGAGAGAGAGAGAGAAGCGCCTGCGCGCTCAAGAGAGAGGGCGAGGGGAGAGGTTGTTGGAAGGAAAGGGCTAGGGAAAAAAGATGTGGGGAGGTGGGGGGGGGGGGGGGGGGGGGAGGGGGAGCTAGAAGGGAAAAAAAATAGGGGGATAAGTGAAGAGGGAGGAATACCCAGGGGAGTCGGCAAGTTCTGGTACACAGAGAGGGAGGAATAATTTAAGTCAGAGAGGCGAGCTGAGAGACAGGGAGAGCGACAGGGAGGAGAAAGAGAGGGAGAGAGGGAAGGGATGGAGGAGGTGGAGAAAGAAGAGGGGGGGCGGGGAGGGCGGGGGGGGGGGGGGGGGGGGGGGGGGGGGGGGGGGGGGGAAGAGTAGGGGACACGAGTACATCTCAAGTATTTCTTTTTCAACGATCCCAAGAAAAGTATTTTTGTCTGTATAAAACGTCCCTGTCTAAGACAACAAAAAGCTCCATGAAAGACAGATTTCCAGACAAAAGCGTGCCTCAAAACATATTGGAGACAAATCTGTTGACTTCTAAACTCTATCTGCCATCTTGCTTCACTCTTTCTTAATCGAGTCTGTTTTACTATTTCCTTGCTACTCATGCCTTAACATATTCCAACTAGTCCAGGACTTGTAGGTTTGACAGCTGAATATTTATCATACTTAAGGAGAGTATACAAAATATAAGTTGGTAATCATACAGTAATCGCATTCATATAGATAGGCATTGGTCATATGAATTAAACTGCTTATCTTCATTACTAGTGAGATTGTGCAAAATATGACAATAATTTTTTTCCATAAGATTCTGAGCTCGATGGAATTTACACTCCGTCGGAAGTGGATTCCAGAGAAGAAGGCTAGAACAGCAGACTTGTTTTAAATGGTAAATGCTAGGTATGGGACTCTGGAGTTGTACAGAATTTGTAGAATTCATGCTATATTTGGATTAGATAGTTTGCAGGCATAATCCAGATACAATTTTGTGGTAGTGCTCCAACTCGAATATATAATCCGATTCTGTTACTCTCGAGGGTTTTAGAACTGCTTTAAAGACAACTAAATTTGTGGATGTTGATGTAAGTCTCATTGAATTTGCGCTGGCTGAGTCAAACTGTGCCGAACAACACCTGATTGAAGAGAGTTTGTATGCATTTAGATAAAAAAAATCTGACTTGAATGTTCACATAGCGCTTGATCCTGCGTAGCTGGTATTTTTTCTGGATACTATTTTGCGTGTTTTGATGTGAGCAGTCCATGAAGACTGTCACCGATTATTAAGCCTGGAACACGATGATCATCTGCTTCTTCAGTTCTTGCATTCTTGATAAATTACCGAATGGAACTGTTTCATATTTTGCCGTTTTGATACGCCGATATGAGCACGAATTTAGTCTTACTAGGAGTAAGTGACATAATTATAATGCACAATGTAAGTTGAAACTATGTTCCTACATTTGAATCTGTGCATTGATTGCATGATCTGTGCATTGATTGCATGTATGCATTGTGTTTTAACAGCGTAACTTTATGCTAATACTTGGTGACATTCATCAAAAATGATGAATGATTACTCTGTTGGATAGTTTGCTTGCCACCATTTGGCAACAGCTATTACCATATGGTTAAGACTTTTTGTTGACAACCTGACACTATCCTTTGTGCCAGTTCGCAATTCTATCTGTTAAGATGATAACTGAATGATACACTTTGATCAGAAAAACAATATGCCAGTACGAGGTGTAAAGTGTGAAGCTGATTTATAAATACTGGTGATTGTTGTAATGCATTGTTGTGTATGACTTTAAGTCTACAACACATGTGTACTTGGACTAAGTGTATTCTATGTTAATGTGATTTATTTCATAAGAAACATGAAGAGTTATTTGACTAAAATTGTTTGGCATCGTATTACTTTCTCCTACCGTTTTGTAAACTCCACTCAACCTATAAACAAAAACTGGAGATCGATAGTTAGAGTAGAAACTCTACACTACAGTTGTTTGGCTGAGTTCTCACACACACACGAAAGGTAGAGGACAAATGTGTGAACTCGACAAGCCAGACTCCCAGCTACTTAACTACAGACCAGCTTCTCTTCATCGCAGCCCTGGGATCGTGGCAACCCAGGCAAGTCTGGTGGCGACTACACCCCACACATCATCCAGAACTTTCCCTCACTTAATGATGAAACAGTCAGAACCAAAAAAATCAGTCTATTAGACATTGACATGTCTATTATGAAACTAACTTTAACTACTTACCCGTGTATAAGCAAGTAAAGTTGATGTGTGATCGTGCACTTAACCTGTGTCAGTTCTTTGTCGGTCAACCAGCATTGAATGTTTGAACTTCTCTCTAATTCTGTCTCTCAGAGCTGCAAGTACTGTTAAGAGTACAAACCTAAGGAAACCAAGCCCTGAGCAGTTACTGAGTATTTTAACAGTCCCTAGAAAAATAAAAAAAAATTCTTTCGATGACTAGTACCGGAGAGTTGCTTCTTCCACCGCTAGTAAGAGTGAGGTGGAGGTGAAATTTTAACATAATTCTCATAGAGAAAATATTCAAAGTCCTTCCTCTAGAGGACACACTGACCCACCCCCAACTCTCGTCATAGTATAATCAATCCAGTCCAGTACTGATCAGTATGTTTCTTCTGCAGATGACCCGACGACGATGGCGTCTTCAGCGGATGCTGTGCGTAACGGCAGCAGCGTATGGCATCCTGATGCTCTTAATCACCCTGTCGCTGCCACAGAACCTGGACCATCTTCTCCATTGGTATAAAGTCTTCCACAACACAAGTGGCATCTTCCCTCTCAGCCCGGCCTTGCTGACATCCATTCGAAGCATCAGTTCTCCTCGACCCTCGCTGAGGACGAGAGAGAGAAGCCGATATTGTCGACAATCTGCAAGATGAGGCTGTTCCACAAGGATAAAATACCTGTTGAAGACTACTTCAAGCCCCTTCCTCACCCTGTCACCGAGGTCGTGACCACGTTCCTCATTCAACCTCACCCCCAATTTTGCAGGGACAGACTGGACATTCTCTTCCTCGTGCCCTCCACTCCTTCCAGACGGGGTTTCCGTGACACTATCCGGGCAACGTGGGGCTCCGGCTTATGGCCTGACCTGGATCATGGAATCAACATGGTGGTGTGTGTTTCTCCTGGTCGACCGCCCAAGGAAACGTCGAACAACGTCACCACATCTGTACAGACGGAAGCAGCACTGAGAAACGTCGGATGACGTCATCATGTCTGTGGAGAAGGAAGCAGCATTCTACGGAGACCTGCTGTTCGTGGACGTTGAGGATGGCTACCGTCAGATGACGGTGAAGATGCTGGCTGGGATGCACTGGCTGTCTCAGCAATGCCAGCACGTGAGGTACGTGGCCCGTGTGGATGAGGACCATTTTCTGAATGTCCCAGTCTTCTACCAGCTGGTGCACACCTGGTTTCAGCAGCACCACAGGCAAAGGCACGTGGCCATCCTCGGGAAGATTCTCTGCTCCTACACGTCTGGAGTTCATCGTAGTAGACGCAGTAAGCATTTCGTGAAATGTTTCAGACTATCCGTACCGCTATTTCCCAACCTATTTGGCAGGAGCGACTTATGTCATGACGACGGAACTTGTCCCGCGGCTGTTGAACGTGTCCCGCTATGTAAGGGCCTTCACTGTGGATGACGCCTACATCACTGGAGTTCTGGTTCGTGTGCTGAAGCTGCTGCTGGTCAACGTGCCTGACATCGCTATGGACTGTTCTGTCGATCATTTCCTGAAAGTGTGCGGCGTCTCCAAACACAATGCCCACCCCAACACCACAAGCCGCCTCTGGCAAATGTTACGCAAAAAAAATCTACTAGGTGTCGCTCTCGGCGGGTTTCTTCTCTCGGCACATGCCAACAGTTGTGTATGGACAAGGGGTATAAGTGGACAATGTGACATTCTGCAGCTTACACATGTCCTGGATCACCCCACATACGCTTGCACACACACACGCACACACACACACACACACACACACACACACACACACACACACACACACACACACACACACACACACACACACACACTATTCATTTATGACAAATCTAGAAATCAATAATAAATTCAAAAAAAGAGGCTGTTTGAGTGTATATTAAACGTTTTACCAGATGCCAAATGCTAAGTTAAAAAAAAAGGGTAGAATATCAAGTTACATTCCATGCAGTGCGCAGACAGACAAATAACAGGATCTGAAGCGTAATGTTTCTTCCTGATATTCTATGAATGGAATGCGCGAAACTAAAATGGTTACACTCAAAACAGTAATCCGCTCTAAGGCTGATACTTTAAAAATTATTTGATTTTTTTTTTCTCTTTTCTTTTTTTTTTTTTTTTTTTTTTTTTTTTTGAAGTTTTTTTTTGAAGCAGTTGACAAAAATATTTACAATCTTGGTTTGTATGCATCTACTACATTGCAGATCTCTCCATCTTTCTGCTAAATGTACAAAAGGGGGACTACAGAAGTGTGGCCGGGTACTAACGGTGTATATATTTCTTGGTTATCCCTCGTACACGAAAAAGTTTTTGTTCGAGAGTTATCTTCCCCCTTACCTCCCTTGATTGATGAATATCGATTTGTGTGTATGTGTGTGCGTGCGTGCGTGCGT
>JADBJO010000353.1:202500-205000 GCA_016801955.1 Conus betulinus | reverse complement strand
CTCGGTCTCTGTCTCTCTGTCTCTGTCTCTGTCTCTGTCTGCCTGTCTGTCTGTCTGTCTCTCTAATATAGAGCTGCCCATCATACTGACAGCGGCAGAAGGAGAAGCGATAACAACAGTGACAAGAGCAGCAACAACAACAACAATAAAAACAAAAACAATAGTGGCATGAACAACAACAACAGTGACGACGACCATGACGACAACAAGAACACAACAACAACAGTGGCACTAACAACAACAGAAACGGTAACAACAAGAGCAGCAGAAACAACGACAACATCAACAACAGCAGCTGTTTGCATCAGCAAAACAAGGGCAGCAACATTTAACAACTACATCAGAAATAACACATAAAAGATAGCAGTGACAACACCAAAAGTAATAATGGTAACAACTACAACAACAGCACTTAGAACAACAACAACAACAACAACAAGCAATAGCAAGATAACAGCTGCAGCAACAGCAAAAGCATCGCCAAGCACAAGAACAAGAACGAGAAAAACAACATCAACACCAAAACAACAACAACATCAACAACAACAACTAACTCGCACCCGAACATCGTGGTAAACATTTCATGATGATGGCAAAGCGGTGTCCATAATCTAAGCAGCCCCGGGACAGCGATTTGTTCATGTTCTGGGTCTCTTTCAGGGGGTTGTCACTTCACTTCACTCCTCATTTGTCCCTGTCCTGAGAGAGAGAGAAACACCATCATGATGATGCACAACACACAGCAGCAACAGAAAGAACAGCACGCACAGAGAAAAGCCGGCCTCTAAAAAGTGTATGCAAACGCTCTCTGGGCTGCGCCGACACGTCACAAACCAGATTAGTTGTCTGGTGATTAGTTGTTTCGTTTACTTGTTTATTAAGAGACGAAATTGTATCATTTTGGGGCAGCACATGCGTGGACCTTTGATTAACAAAGTCATAAAATTTCAGCATGAATGTATTTTTAATCATTGAAATACGAAATGCTGAGTAAAAGTATAGGTGCGATTGCTCCCATGGTGTATGGGAAAAGTTGAGAAAGAAGACTATTTCAACCTTCTGTGAACCGAAAGACCGGCACCCCCTCATCTTATGTTAGGTTTGTTGTTCTGAGCCCAAACCCCATACAGAACAGAGGTGCAAAGTAATGCCATTGTAAATACACGATACAAATAGATGATGAATGAATTTTCGAGAAATGTGTTCTTTTCAGACCAGCTGCCGTGATAAAGTCGTTAGTGGCTCGGACTCCTGGCTGGGAATTCGTGGGTCCATTCTCATAGCGCCGCGGGACACTTGAGCGGGAGGTTGTAAGTTCGATTCCCATCGGAACCATTGATTTTATTTTGTGGGATTTTTCTGCCCCGATCGGCTCCTAACTATAGTTGAGTTTGCGATGGGCTCAGCTGTGAAGACTGAAAGCACGCACTTGCGTTTCATCCACTTAAGGGGTGTGTGTCCGTGAATCTTGCTAGAATTTCCCTGACCAACACTGCAGGTGTCTCTGTATCTCTCGGGCCTGGTCGATACCGGGACATAAAGTAAGCGTAGAGTACAGCCCTGTCATGAAGTCTCAGGCCAGAATGGAAGTCAACAGCATCATCTTCGTCTGTCAGATTCTGTGGCTCTTCATGCCATGCTCTCATGGAGATCTCCGTTCGGATTTCCCCTTCAAGATTATGCCCTTGATGAGATTCTGTCGGGGTCACCGGTATCGGCAAGTTCATGAGGAGTGTCGCTGGATGGACGCAGTGGCACCTTCTGGAGGGAGAGCTCACTCGCGCCGGCTCTACGACAAAGCTACAATTCTCGTCGGAAGCGTGGATGGTGGGGGGAGAGGGGGGGGGGGGGTAGGTGGTGTCCTACGTATGTTGAACCAGAACAGGCATTATCACTGAACACCACCGAAGTGACTCGGCAGCAGGGCAGTGTCTCCTCTGGTGGGTTGCCTCTTGACGACTTGACATTGACTGCTCCCTGCCAATTTTCGGTGTTGGGGCTGTGGCGAATCAAGCCAGACTGTGGCTGGGGGCCGGGGGTGGGGGGGGGGGTAGGGGTAGGGGGGGGGGGGGGGGGGGGGGGGGGGGGGGGGCAGGAATGAGCGACGTGAGTGCAGTGCCAGTGAGATGGCACAGAAGATGTAACAGAAAAAAAGTCATCACAAAGACCGCATTTACAAGCATGCAGGCAACAATACTCTTCAAGTCGCAACCAGCATGAAAACTGCTGCCATTCACATGTTCCTGCTGACTGCGGTCTGGAAAGTATGGTTTGGTATATTTTTGTATGACGTCGGAAAGAAACCAATTTGTCGGATATATTCTCTTGTCTGTCTTTATGATTATTGCGAATTACCTCAGCTTTCTTTTGCACTCTATCTTGTATTGATGTGTATTTTGACCCGTCTCGAGCGCTACTTCAGTCTGTTTAGGTTTTTCTGTCTAGCTCAGGTTTATTGCATCGGATGATACGTACGGGCACTCTGAGAGAGAGAGAGAGA
>JADBJO010000353.1:192500-200000 GCA_016801955.1 Conus betulinus | reverse complement strand
CTTTGACTGAGCCTATTGGGCGCAACGCCCTCAAAGTGACTGCATCATCAACCCCAACTACAGCCACAACAACACAACAAAGAAAAGTCGGCAATGTTCTAGTTTAGAAGCTCCCGCATTCTCCATCACATTCATTCGGGCTTTACAGACAGAGCGGCTGTTCTCTTCATGAAGCAATCTCTCTGTGTGTGTGTGTGTGTGTGTGTGTGTGTGTGTGTGTGTGTGTGTGTGTGTGTGTGTGTGTCAGTCTGCCTCTCTCTCTCAGTCTCTCTGGTGTCTCTGTGTGTGTGTGTGTGTGTGTGTGTGTGTGTGTGTCTCAGTCTCTGTCTGTCTGTTTGTCTGTCTGTCTGTCTGTCTGGTCTGTCCTGTCTGTCTCTGTCTGTCTGTCTGTCTCTCTGTCTGTCTCTCCTCTGTCTCTCTCCTCTCTCTCTCTCTCTCTCTCTCTCTGGCATACCACCCAAGAAACTTTCTTCATTTTTATTAAATCATTTATTTGTACATCAACACACAGACTTGTGAATCCTGCGCACTGTGATCTCGTGGCTCGGTGCATGCATATAGTGTGCAGCATACATGGACTGTTTTTGAACGTACTGACGCCTCGATGAAACTCTAGCTCCGTTTCTCTGCCAATGCCTCTCTCTCTCTCTCTCTCTCTCTCTCTCTCTCTCTCTCTCTCTCTCTCGTTTTACGATTAAGACGTGCTCATACAAACTAAAAACACGGCGCATTCCTGAAGTTTACTTAATTAATGCATTTCAGACAGGCTATGGCAGACCGCACAACAAACTGCATCACGATAGTCGATATTCCACCACATCTGTTAGACCACGGGGAAAGCGTGCAGAACACAAAGACACTCAACCAATATTCCAAGTAAAGCAGCGAGCATCATGAAAATCCGTTAGCTTCGAGGCTCTAACGTTTGATGATGTAACACTTTTCCCCCCTTTTTTTCTTTCTTTTTGTTTTGTTTTTGTTTTTAAAATGTTTCAGTTGTGGTTCTGAGTATAAAGTTCACAAACAGCACCCGTCAGTTTGTAGATTTTCCATATGTATCCAATAAGATTTCCCTTTCTTTGCTGTGAGTTTTGCCTATGGTGTACTAGTGTTCTAATGGTGCCAGTGAACCGTTTAAGAGACTAGAGACAAGCAGTTCGTGTTTCTTCAATATTTAACAAATTACATTTAAAAGGTTCGGTTTTGATAGAATGTCACTTAATCTGTATTACGGTATTTTGCATATGTCATGGCATATAATGTGTGTCTTATAAAGCAGTACCAGCACATAAGTATAGTTTTAATGAAAAAATCGATTTTGTAATGTTAAAATACTGCTGAAAAAGTTAATAGCAGATTTTGCGACTATGACTTGTCCATGACATGTTCATGAAAGACATGGCAGGGCAGGTTCAATTAATGTTTCTCTCAGTCTGTCAAGTTTCTTTATGTTTCCACTTGTATTCGCAGAGAAAATAAAAACGTTAGTTTACCATGGAATACGAACGTGCGCACCCCGTCTTCCCCCGCCCGACCTTCCACCCCCCCCCCCTTTACCCGACATCCCTTCCCCCGCACAGAGAGAGAGAGAGAGAGAGAGAGAGAGAGAGAGAGAGAGAGAGAGAGAGAGGGGGGGGGGGGGGGGAGGCGACTACATACACTCTCTTTCCACGCGTGAGTCAAGAATTGTTGTCTTTGTTGCCCATCTTAATGTGATATGTCCTTTCTGAAGTACTGTGGAGTGTTGGACCCCCCCCCCCCCCTTTCCCTTCACCTCTTCCTCCTCTCGCCATGTCTCACCGCTATAATCCTGGGATAGTCACATAACCCTCCCAGTCTGAGGCGTCACCTGAGAGTGTGTGTGTGTGTGTCGACTTCAAACCGGGCAGTTACCAAACAACCACTTGAAGACGTCGAGGGCTAACTCTTCACGCAGTGCGTGATTTCTGCAGGTATTTCACGCTCCTTTGCTTTCCCCCAGAGGCTATGTTTTCGGCAATGTATAGGAGGCAGCCAGAGTTTCTCGCTTCAGTTTTTTTTTTTTTTTTCCCTTACTATTCTTTGCCAATGTCCTGTTCGCTTGCTGATGACTCTTCTCACTCTCTCTTCGGCGAGAGAAGTATTCAGTTTGCTTGGGCTGCCCTTTCCGGTTATGACACATGCCACCTTCGTGTTTTCCCTTCTCAGTGAGGTCGGCCTACTGTCTGCACGTAGAATTTGCCCCCCCCCCCCCCACTCCCCCCCCTCCGCCCCCAACTCGCGTGTGGTTCCAAGTCTTGACAATTTGACACTATCACCTCGTATGTGAATTGCAGTGAGCACCCAGCTAGCCCCTCATAAAGAGACAAGCAGCACACCTGTGAAGTGCCAGTCAGCAAGAGAGGACAGCAAAAGAGGACAGAGGAAGAACTGGAATTGCTGCAAAATGTGCGCATGCGACTCAAAACTAGCAAACTCTGAAGATATTGCCTCTCTAACGCCCTCTATTGTTTCGTTTGCAGGCTAAAATTCTCTTCCTCATTCCAGTGATGTAGAGAGAGAGAGAGAGAGCATAAATACTTCACGTCGCGCTTCCTCCTCCCAGTTTTTCACCTGCAATGTGACATCAGAGTACCGTTTCGCTCACACGTCTCAAACCCCTAGTCCATGATCCCTGTTGTAACGCAGACTTTGAAAGCTGGCTGAACGTGGCTTTCGGATTAGGACCGCTGCCCAGCTTCTTGTCGTGCTGTTCAGCAGGTAGACCTGTTGCCCTGTAGATGCTCCCACGCGTGCCATCACACTGCCTCTCTCTCTCCCCTCACTTTGCCTTCTCTCACTCTCCCTACCTCTCGATCTTCTCTCTCTCGCTCTCCGCCTCCTCTTCTCCGCATCCTCTCTCTCTCCTCTCTCTCCTCTATCTCTCTCTCTCTCTCTCTCTTGTCTTATATACTAAGAATATATCTTGGTGTGTCTATCGTAAAAACTCAGGTGTTTCAATGGTGTGTATGCTTTTCCATCCTGAAATAATAACACTATTTCTATAAGTTCCCTCAGTTAAGCGTAAAACTAAGAGCCCCCGTTAAACTTTTCGTCCTGATGGTCGTCAGATAGAAAATCCTTAGTGCATGATCCAGTACAGGCTGTGCAAATTATCTTAGCACCACAATTTAACTGCCTTTGGAAATACATAATGGTCTTGAGTTGCAAAAAATACTATGCTCCCCCTCATCTCCCTCTCCCAACGTTGCCTCTTCCCATTTAAATGTATATCGGTGCAAGTGATGCCTGTGGTGTTGTGCATTGATAACGTTCAATTATCACTACGGCTCCCTATGATCGGCCTCACCTCGCTCTCTCTTTGTCGGTGTTCAAATGTGTGTGTGTGTGTGTGTGTTGCTGTAAAAAATAGCGCAATACCAACTTGAGGCATTCAAACTGAACACGATCATGGATCATTGAAATGTTTAGAAATGGGCGTTTGATAAAGAAACAATTTACCATGGTCATGATTCTAGCTTGATTTGTTAATTGAATTTTAGACACAGACACCACAGACATAGACACACCCCACACCCACACGCACACACACACAACAAACTATATTTCAGATGGGGTGGGGGGGGGGGGGACAGGGAGAAAAGCTTAAAACAATCTATTCTGTTGAGTCAGGTTCCACCCAGGTTTTGTCTGATTATCATATTCGATAAACAACAACAAAATGTCTTATCGAACATTCTTTCTGTGAACAGTTCTCTGGTCCCTTTCCTCAGATACGTCGTACACAGAATCGTATCAGTTTTTGGGACAAAGACCACGTGGATTTTGTCACTTTTAGCCGTGTCCGATGTCCTTACAATGTCCACACTCCCCCCCCCCCCCACCCCCCCAAACCGACATGCCTTTCGTCAACCCCCTCTGTCCCCTTCACGTCCTGCATGAGGCCTGAGCTGTGCTCTGGTGCAAAGCTTTCTTTGTCGCGGATATATAAAACATTTGCACTGATCACTAACACCTGTAACACGGGATCCCCCCTGAGATTTTAGTGATATAACCGCCCGAAGGCCAACATACGTTAAAGCTCAGTCTTCTTTCCTTCAAAATTGGAAACGTTAGTGGGGGCCAGCCCTAGTGCACCCCCACACCCCCACAGCACCCTGACAGAATTCCAAAGCAGGCTTGAAACAGGCGGAATTTGAATTCAAGGTGTGAAAGACACCTTGACATTACTTCAAGTGAGACCCACAGAGTAGGAGAGAGAGATGGGGGCAACGAACGAAGTAATGGGGGTGGGGGGGGGGGTCGGGTCTTGGGAGACACGCATAAATAGAATCGTAGTAAGTCGTTGGGGACAAAGACCAGGTGGGGCGTCCTCTGTTTCACTATCGATAGCCGTGGTGATGGGGGGTTGGGGTTACAATGGTCCATGTCCCAGCACCCCCCAGATCCTGGGGGGGGTCACACACGATACTCGTACACACCCTCGGGGTCACGCTCTGTGAGGGCCACGTGCCTGCACGTGGCTTTGTCACCTTAGGCTGTGCTCGGGTGCAAAGCTTTCTTGTCCGGAATGGGGGGGGGGGATATGCATGATACGAACACTGTACACGCACACACTGTAGAGTGTAGTGATAGGAGGGTCGACGGCACGGCAGGCAGGCCGTTAGGCTGACTCTGCTTGGGGCAAAATTGTTTGGGGGCCTCGTGCAAACACACACTACACACACCACACGGCACACACACAACACGCACACACACCACACCCGCACAGGTGAACACACACCACACACAGGCACACGAACACACACACTCTTCACATAAACTTCACCTTTATTGGGGCAATGGGGGTGCAAGGGCCGGAAGGGAATTCAAGGTGGAAACAGCAACCTTGAGGGGGGGGGGGGGTGAACAAGGCGGAAGGGGAGAGAGGGAGGGAGAGGAGAGGAGTGAGAGAGACTTCAAGAAGAAGAGAGAAAGTAGTCCAAAGTGAGGACACGAGAAGGGGTGTCAGGGGAGGTCATGCTTGTTTACCACTCAAACTCACTTCAAAATCAGGTCGACATGATCGTACGCTAAAGGTCAGACTTCGGGGTACAGCAAAGGTCAAGTAGTAAACAAAGTCTGAAGAGATGAAAATCGCCCTGGTTCTGTGGAAAACCAAATTGTTGAATGCGAAAAAAAGATGAGTTTATCCTGGAATTGGGGGTCAATAAATCAGTTCAATGCCATAATGTCAGCAAAAAAAAAAAAAAAAATAGCAGAATGATGCATGAATTGTGGACTCCTTGTGTTTCTACATCACTGGTAAGGCAATAGGATTTTGGAGTGAAAAGTCTGGCAGATAACAGGAACATGAAGGGTCATGTGGATCGTGCTCGCATATGAAGAAAAAAAAAAAAAAGACACGGGACATGAGACAGACCTGTCTGAGAGCCACGTATGGTAGGGGTCAAGGGCTTGACTGTGCGAGGAATGTGTTTTGGTACTGGCTGATCTGATGAGAAACGCCAGGTGCAGCTTTGAGTATAACGGAGTATAACGGAGAATATACAGCGTTTTGGGCCTAACTGCTAACCGAGATATTTTGCGCCAAAACATGAGAAGATAAGTGGTAGCTCGTTCTTCGTTTTCATTGTCTTAAATGTGTTGCTTTTTTTTTATTGTTGTTGTTTTTATTGTTGTTGTTGTTGTTGATGATGATGATGTTGTTGTTTTGCCTGAAGAAGACGCAAGAGATCGAAATGCATTGTGTTTCGACCTGTAATGTGTTTGCCTGTAAAATCTTTAACTGTGGACTCGGACCTGTACACCTTCCACAAACCGCCGCAGATCGATACGCTGTGTGACTGGGGCGGGGTCATGAATCCACTAAGTGTGTGGGGCAGTCGGACCTCCCCTCTTCCTGAGAAGGGGAGAGAAATAACAAAGTGAAGAGGATTAAGTAGAGGACAAGTGCTGGAGGAAAAGTGACAGGGTTGTTTCCAGCCCCGTTAAGAACGTTATAAACGTTAACCGTCACGAATCGAAGATAAGGTGTCATGTTATGGTCAAAAGAACGATTATGATTAAAGTGTGTGTGTGTGTGTGTGTGTGTGTGTGTGTGTGTGTTGTGCGTGCGTGCGTGCGCGCGCGTTTACGTGTGTGTGCGTGCGAGCGAGCGTGCGTGAGTGTGTGTGTGTGTGTGTGTGTGTGTGTGTGTGTGTGTGTGTGTGTGTGTGTTGTGTTTTTACATTGACTTTCAAGAAAAGGTTTTCCGAAGTGCTTTCAACTAAACCCGAGGAAGGAGCCCCCCACCCCCCCCCCCCCCCACCCCTCCCTACCCCAACCCACCATCTCCCCCTTTCTACACCTCCCCATGAACTCGTGCCTACCCACTTATGTATACACAGATACACACGTTACACACAGTCAAACAGAACAAAGATAACGGCGGGGCAGACCAGGTGGTAGGTAGGTACCAAGGTCGGATTTGACCGTTAGGCAAATGTGCAGGTCACACATCTGCTAGGCCCTATCCACGAGATCCTCAATTTAAATCCTTTCACCATAGTTATTAATTCGTTTCGTTCCCCCATCAGCTGTAAATCGTGCGCAGTATGATCTCGAAACTTGTGGCAGATGTTTTTCTTCTACTTTTTCTTTTCTCCTGTGGACATCTTCTTTAACCACCTCCCACCCCCCCCCCCCCCCCCCCCCCCACCCCCTTTTTTTTTTTTTTTTTTTTTTGAATTAAGTAATCAGAATTTACAAGTGCGCTAAAAGAGGACCGTGCGTAGATTTCAACCCAACGGTGGTATACTTGTTGCTCACACACACAGAGTAAGTATACACTGTGAACTGGCAAAAAGAAATGAAAAAAAAAAAAAGAAACACACAGCGAGATCAACAACAATAATAACAAAACGACAGTAATGATAATGATGATAATAATGATAAGGATTATAATGATAGTTATATTGATATCAATAATAATAATGATTATCGCAGATATTAAAAAAACCCTGTGTCTAAGATGTCTGTAATCTCTAACAAAATCATGCCACCTATAACACAGTGCTTAGCAGATGTTGTAGAACGTGCATGGACTAGAGCACACGCCGTGAAACCTCCTGAAGCTGAAACTGAAACTCGAAAGGACCGAACAGTTTCAGGTTCAGTTTCATCCAGAAGGGACGAAGATGTTCCTGAACTTTATATCGATCTGTCTGTACTCTTGTTTCACGTTCTGCGTGCTCTTCTGCTGCCGTACTTATATGTCGTCGGTAAATTTACCTCTCTACAACGAGATTAACTCCTGGGTACAAACCTTGTGGGCTCAGCGCATTCTACTGTCGTAGCTATATCCTCAAGGTTTTGTCTCGGTTTCTACCTACGAAGCATCTAGAAAGTAAAGGGTAAAAATCAGATAAAAAGAGGGATTCCCTCCTTCTACGCATGTCTTGAATAACTCCCCAACCTTCTGCGCATGTCCGTCGCTATCAATGTTGTTGACAACATGGCTGCTAAACAAGGTGCCGTCTG
>JADBJO010000353.1:180000-182500 GCA_016801955.1 Conus betulinus | reverse complement strand
TTGCTTTTCCTATCATGCTCTCTCTCTCTCTCTCTCTCTCTCTCTCTCTCTCTCTCTCTCTCTCTCTCTCTCTCTCTCTCTCTCTCTCTTCTTCTTCTTCTTCTTCTTCTTCTTCTTTCTTCTTCTTCTTCCTTTGCCTTTTCCGGTTGTTCTAGTACAAACTTGCATGTGCTGTTTGGTTTTGTGTACTTCACACACACACACACACACACACACACACACACACACACACACACACACACACACACACACACACACGGTAAAGCAAGACAGACAGACAGACAGAGAGAGAGAGAGAGAGAGAGAGAGAGAGAGAGAGAGAGAGAGAGAGAGAGAGAGAACGTACACATGCACACACGCACGCCACAACGATACATATTCTCTTTTTTTCTTTCCTTTGCACTCTTATTTTCGCACATCGAATCGTAGCCAGTTGTGTCTGTGATTTAATGATTTCCCTTTTTGTATGTGTAGAAAATTTTGAATCAGTTCAACTGATTTATGGCGTAATATTTCAGTTTGATCGCAAGATTCTAGAGTCCAGATTTATTGCCTTCGGTCCTTGTTTAGGGCGCGCGGGTGTATAAAGCAGTGTGCATGTTTTAACAGCCTTTATGCAAGAAATAAAGGTATCAAATATATCATCAGTAGAAAAGACATTTATAACATGGACTGAATTCGTGAAATAAACGTACCGAACACATTAAACGATAGAAAAGGCACTGATAATATAGAGTTTACGTAAGAAGTAAACGTATCAAACATAACAACAAGAGAAGACACTGATAACATAGAGTTTACGTAAGAAATAAACGTATCAAACATAACAACAAGAGAAGACACTGATAATATAGAGTTTACGTAAGAGTAAACGTATCAAACATAACAACAAGAGAAGACACTGACAATATAGAGTTTACGAAGAAGTAAACGTATCAAACATAACAAGAGAAGACACACTGATAATATAGAGTTTACTTAAGAAGTAAACGTATCAAACATAACAACAACACAGAAGACACTGATAATATAGAGTTCTAAGAAGTAAACGTATCAAACATAACAACAACAACAGAAGACTGATAATATAGAGTTTACTTAAGAAATAAACGCATCAAACATAACAATAGAAGACACTGATAATATAGAGTTTACTTAAGAAGTAAACGTATCAAACATAACAATAGAAAAGACACTGATAATAAAGAGTTTACTTAAGAAGTAAACGCATCAAACATAACAATAGAAGACACTGAAAATATAGAGTTTACTTAAGAAGTAAACGTAACAAACAACACAATAGAAGACACTGATAATCTATAGTTTACTTAAGAAGTAAACGTATCAAACATAACAACAAGAGAAGACACTGATAATATAGAGGTTACTCAAGAAGTAAAGGTATCAAACATAACAACAAGAGAAAACACTGATAATATACACTTTACTCAAGAAATAAAGATATAAAACATACCAACAATAGAAAAGACACTGATAATATAGGCTTCACTCAAGAAGCAAACGTATCAAACATATCAACAATAGAAAAGATACCGATAATATAAACTTTACTCAAGAAATAAACGTATCAAACATATCAACGATAGAAAAGACAATGATGGTATATAAACACACATTTACTACTTAAGTTGAGCGGATTCAACGCCTGCCTGCCTTGCGCTGAAGAGTGAAGAGATCTAAGCTAAGTAACAAATTCATTCATTTTTGGGTTGTCTATTTGTTTGTGTCTTGCCTGAAGAAGACCTAAGAGGTCGAAACGCGTCGTGTTTTGTCTTGTGACTCGTTTGTCCACGTTTCTCTCGGCGGTTCGCAAACATTTATTTAAGATAAGTTGAGCGAGAAAAAAAGTAGATGGTGGATTTTAAATTGTATATTGTAATCGATGATAATATAACATTTTACAATAATCAAGACGGCACGAACAAGTTGCCGTTGTTTTGCATTATGGTTTGGATATTGCATGATGACACGACATTTAGTTCCGTGTCACACAACGCTTGTAGTATGTTCTCCCCAAGGAGAGTTATTCTCCCTGCTTAGTCCCCTTTATAATTTATACGACGTCCGGATTTGATAAGGGTATAAACGTCAGATGTGGATGACTTTTCTCTACCAAAAAATGTTTGATATTTTTAATCATATCCTTTCCTTTTTTTCTCTTCTCTCTTTTCAATTTTTTTCCCCTTTCCGTTTATATGTTTATATTTCTTTGCTTCTTTCTTTCTGTTCTTTATTTCTTCCTTTTTCTTCCTCCTTAATTTCCGTTCTTGTTTCTTTCTCTTCTATTTTTTTCCCTTCTTGTCTTCCTTAATTTCTTTCTTTTTTTTTTTTTTCTGTCCTTCTCTCCGCTCTTTCTTTCTTGTCTTGTCTTTTCTTTCTTTCCCTTTCATTTCGTCTCTCTTCCTCCCGCTTTCCTCCTTTCTTCCTTCCTTTCTGTACTTTTCCTCTTCCTTCTTCGTTGATTTATGTTGTCTTCCCT
>JADBJO010000353.1:172500-175000 GCA_016801955.1 Conus betulinus | reverse complement strand
TTGATATACAAGTCGTGCACCGTCTAGTGCGTGCTTCAACCTTAGTCATTTCACACTATTCTCTGTGGAGTGTGGTGAACTGACAGACAGGAGGCAGACACAGATCAACAGGAAGAGGTTGATGACTTCGATATGCGCAAAAGGCTCCATTTAGCGAAAGACGAAGATACTGTTCCTGTCCTCTCCATATTCTTTGGTTGGTTTGGTGAAACTGTATAGCAGCCGATACAAAGTCAAATGGCAATTTCAAAAGATGTGATGCTATCCACACCGGATCTTCAAACTTTCGATATATATTCAGCAATAGTGAGTTTGGGGTTACTTGTGTGCCTGGTAAAAACATACAATTTCAGGTATAAATATCTTTACAATCTGTTTAGGAGGCAAGCTACGACCTAGAGAAGGGAAAAAAAAACGTGGATAGCGCTACACCAGTTTAGTATTTTGTAATATTTGGACAAACGTATGTTCCATTGGACAGCTCTGACTTGAAGCTCTTGCGATTAGTCAAAATTCGAGCGCTACCATAACACTTTAAAATCTTGTCTGCCAAATGTCATGCCCTGTTACATTTATATCACTAGTCGAATGTCATGCCCCTGTCACTAGTCGAAATGTCATGCCCCTGTTACATTTATATCACTAGTCGAAATGTCATGCCCCTGTTACATTTATGTCACTATATCGAAATGTCATGCCTCGGTTGCGTTTATATCACTAGTCGAAATGTCATGCCCCGGTTACATTTATATCACTAGTCGAAATGTCATGCCCCTGTTACATTTATATATCACTAGTCGAAATGTCATGCCCCAGTTACATTTATATCACTAGTCGAAATGTCATGCAATTATGTTACATTTATATCACTAGTCGAAATGTCATCATGTCCCGGTTACATTTATATCACTAGTCGAAATGTCATGCAATTATGTTACATTAATATCACTAGTCGAAATGTCATGATGCATTCGTATTTTTGTGGGTATATCCCATAACATTTGTATTTTTTATCGATACATCCCGTTACATTTGTATCCTTTACCGATTTGTCTTGTTGCAGTTGTATCGTTTACTGATATATCCTGTTACATTTTGATCCCTAATTGATATGTGCTGTTACATAAATTTGTATCCTTTACCGATATGTCTTGTTGCAATTGTATCGTTTACCGATATATATATATATATATATATATATATATATATATATATATATATATATATATATATATATATATCCTGTTACATTTTGATTCTTAACTGACATGTCTTGTTACATTTGTATCCCTTACTGATTTGTCTTGTTTAATTCGTATCCCTTGCCAATTTGCCCTGTTACAGTTATATCCTTTACCGATATGGCCTGTTACATTTGTATCCCTTACCGATATGGCCTGTTACATTTGCATCCTTGTTACGTTTGTATCCCTGTTACATTTGTATCCTTTACCGATATGGCCTGTTACATTTGTGTATCCCTGTTACGTTTGTATGGCCCTGTTACATTTGTATCCCTTACCGATATGGCCTGTTACATTTGCATCCCTGTTACGTTGTATCCCTGTTACATTTGTATCCTTTACCGATATGGCCTGTTACATTTGTATCCCTTACCGATATGGCCTGTTACATTTTTATCCCTTACCGATACGGCCTGTTACATTTGTACCCCTTACCGATATGTCTTGTTACTTCTATATCCATTGCCGATAGATCCTGTCACATTTGTTTCCCTTTACGATATGTCTTATTACATCTTTACCAAGATAGCCTGTTACATTTATGTCCCTTGCCAGTGTGTCCTTTAACACTTGTATCCCCCGCTGCCAGTGTGTTCTTTTATGTTCGTGTCCCTTACTGATATGTCCTATTACATTTGCATTGCTTGGTTATAATATTTCCTGTTACATTTGCATCCTTTACGTATAATGACCAGTTACATTTGTATCCCTTACTGATGTGTTCTGATATATTGTATCCCTTTTCGATATGGCCGGTTACATTTGCATGCCCTGTTACATTTACATCCTTTCCTGATATGCCCTGTATTTGTATTCCTTACGAAAACGTCTTGTTACATTTGCATTCCATACTTATGTATACGTCACTTGTGTATCCCTTAATCACCAGAGTGTCTCGTTACATTAGTCAACGTGCCCTGTTACATTTGAATTTGTTACCGTTGTGTTTCCTTATATTTGTATATTTTACCAGTTTGTTTCTGTTACATTCGAATCCCTTACCAGAGTGTTTCTGTTATATTTATAACTTACCATTGTGTACTGTTATATTTGTATGGTTTACCAGAGTTTTCCGTCGTATTTTCATATATTTTACCAGTGTTATATTTCATATCTCACAAGTGAGTCCAATTAAATTTCACATCTTACTAGTGCGTCCGTTATATTTCATATCCTACTGGTGCGTCCTGTTATATTTTACATCCTACTAGTGCGTCCTGTTATATTTTACATCCTACTAGTGCGTCCTGTTATGT
>JADBJO010000353.1:165000-167500 GCA_016801955.1 Conus betulinus | reverse complement strand
TGCGACTGATGCGCACGACCCATTTCAATAGATATGATACTTGTTCAGTCAAAATGTTGATGGCCGGCAACATCGATTCCCTTTGTGGAATGTGAAGAGACACAGAGAGGGAGAGGGGGAAGGGTGGAAGAGGGGGGAGGCAGAGGGAGAGTGGGAGGGGGAGAGAGAGAAAGAGAGGGAGAAAGAGAGGGGGAGAAGAGAGAGGCAGGAGAGAGAGAGCAGAGAGAGAGAGAGAGAGAGAGAGAGAGAGAGAGAGAGAGAGAGGAGAGAGATGGAGGAGAGAGAGAGAGAGAGAGAGAGAGAGCGAGAGAGAGAGAGAGAGAGAGAGAGAGAGAGAGAGAGAGAGAGAGAGAGAGAGAGAGAGAGAGAGAGAGAGAGAGACGAAACGAAACGAAACGAAACAAAACGAAAGGGAAGTTTTATTTTACCAGGATAATAGGATAAGTGTACAAATACTTTTTTCCACCCAGTCCTGGGGACTTTTTTTTTTTCCACCCACCCAGTCCTGGAGAGAGAGAGAGAGAGAGAGAGAGAGAGAGAGAGAGAGAGAGAGAGAGAGAGAGAGAGACGACGGCGCTTCAGATGCTGCAGATGCGTTTTAGAAGGGCATCTGGAAGTCATGACCTGGATGTGGCCCTGCCGTCTGAGAGTGTAAGGAGTTTCAGAGATGAAACACTTGTCTGAGGAAGAGGGGGAGGGGGGGGAGGGGGGGGCGGGGGGGGGCGGGGGGGGGGGGGGGGGGGGGGGGGTCTTCTGTGAACACCTTCTGCTGTTGAGCTCTCCGTAGAGTTTTCTTCTTCCTACCGTTTTCATTGACAATAGCCTACATACAGCCTTTATATCATGGGGGTATACATTAAAATTAACCCTGCCGGGAAAAAAAAAGTATATCGTTGAAAGAAACACAAACTGTAACTGATTACGTAAACGTTAATGTAAGGACTCGAAACGATGCGGTGGAACAAACAAACAAAAAAAGAAATAATCATGTTACTTTTTTTCATCACTCCAAATGATGATGTGATTTTCTGTGTAACAACAACAAAATCATCTGCACAACTGTGTAACACAAATACACCACATTCACCATAATGCAAATCATTTTCCCTCTCCATCACACCAATCACCAACCGTCTGTTTCAATATTATTTATGATGGTGAAGAGAAACGAAAATATTTCATGAATAAGATCATCAAGCGTGCGCAAGGTACTTAAAAAATTCATACATTAGTAATTGTTACTGGGCATTTTTTTTTTTTCCTGACTTTTGATGATGCTTCTGCAACATACTTAGCCAGTAGAGAGAGAAGACACATACTTAGCCAGTAGAGAGAGAAGACACATACTTAGCCAGTAGAGAGAGAAGACACATACTTAGCCAGTAGAGAGAGAAGACACATACTTAGCCAGTAGAGAGAGAAGACACATACTTAGCCAGCAGAGAGAGAAGACACATACTTAGCCAGTAGAGAGAGAAGACACATACTTAGCCAGTAGAGAGAGAAACACACATACTTAGCCAGAGAGAGAGAGACACATACTTAGCCAGTAGAGAGAGAAGACACATACTTAGCCAATAGAGAGAGAAGACACATACTTAGCCAGTAGAGAGAGAAGATACTTAGCCAGTAGAGAGAGAGAGCAGATACTTAGCCAGTAGAGAGAGAAGACACATACTTAGCCAGTAGAGAGAGAGAGACACATACTTAGCCAGTAGAGAGCGAAGACACATACTTAGCCAGTAGAGAGAAACACATACTTAGCCAGTAGAGAGAGAAGACACATACTTAGCCAGTAGAGAGAGCAGATACACACTTAGCCAGTAGAGAGAGAAGACACATACTTAGCCAGTAGAGAGAAGACACATACTTAGCCAGTAGAGAGAGAAGACCATACTTAGCCAATAGAGAGAGAAGATCATACTTAGCCAGTAGAGAGAAGAAACATACCTAGCCAGTAGAGAGAGAGAAGACACATACTTAGCCAATAGAGAGAGAAGATACATACTTAGCCTGTAGAGAGAGAAGACTACTTAGCCAGTAGAGAGAGAATACTTAGCCAGTAGAGAGAGAAGATACATACTTAACCGGTAGATATGTGAAGATAAATGATTGCTCGTTCTTCGTTTTCATTGTCCCGAACGTTGTTTATCTTGCCTGAAGAAGACCTAAGAGGTGTTGTGTTTTTGTGGTGTAATGTGTTTTGTCCCTGTTGTTTGACGGGCTCACTTAGACTTATTGATCAAATTTAGCCCCGTCGAGTTATTACCCTATTATCGTCAGAGGACAAACAAATTACAAAGGTTCTGACTTTTTTTTTTTAGTGGCAATAATATTTAAAAGTTTAGACTTCTCTCGATATCGTTATAAGCTTTACAATGGAATATAAAACGATCTTCACTTTCTCTCACCACCATCTGTGCACATGACACACAAATCGTCTACAGCGCCTTCAGGATTAAACTAAACCATCTTTCGTTTGCATTCAGTCCTAGTGCCC
>JADBJO010000353.1:147500-150000 GCA_016801955.1 Conus betulinus | reverse complement strand
GATAGATCTTTCCCTGTGTGTGTGAGAGCATTTCAAATCCGTGCTACGTTTGGGATTCATTATGACGTGCTGTGAATGTATGACAACATCTGGTGCATCGAGAAAATCCCACAGATCCTCCCCACTAGGTATGTGAGTATTTGATATTCGCAATTAGTTTGCGGTCCTTAATATCCTACAGAGGAGTGAAAAACGGTTTCGATGAAAGCTAACACATCTCCCTGATCTTCAGTTGCTGTGGAAACGCCTGGCGTTTTTTGTCTGTGACGTAACTGCTGTCAAATCGAGGCAGCTTTAGTGATTTACATTTACACTTGCTTTGGTGATTTACATTTACACTTGCTTTAGTGATGTACATTTCACACTTGCTTTAGTGATGTACATTTCGCACTTGCTTTAGTGATTTACATTTACACCTGCTTTAGTGATTAACATGTACACTTGCTGTAGTAATTTACATGTACACTTGCTTTCGTGATTTACATTTACACCTGTTTTAGTGATTTACATTTATACTTGCCACGGACCAGGATCACGCCGACATTGTTTGGGAGCCAGTCAGTAGGATGGCTGGAAGGACTAAGTCATTTTATTTCAAGAATGGCAACGGTGTTTGCTGTACAACATTACCGTTGAAAGTTCGTAGCCATCAGTGCAACAACAAGAGCAGCAGCAGCAGCAGCAGCAGCAGCAATAGCAGCAGCAGCAAGCAACAACAACAGCAGCAGCAGCAGCAACAACAACAACAGAAGCAGCAGCAGGAGCAACAACAACGCACCACTACTACTACTACTACTACTACTACTGCTGCTGCTGCTGCTGCTGCTGCTGCTGCTGCTGTTGCTGCTGCTGTTGCTACTACTACTACTACCGCCAACCACCACTGCTGCTGTTCCTCCTCCTGCTATTACTGCAACTTTCTACCACTATTACTGTTGTTGCTGCTACCGCTACTACTAATATTTCTACTGCTACTACTAACACCACCACTACTGCTGCTGCTGCTATTGCTACTACTGCTGCTGCTGCTGCTACAACAACCACCGTTGAAAGTTCGTGGCCGATAGTACAACGACTATCACTAGTATCACTACTATTAGTAGTGCTGCTATTACTACTACAATACTACTACTACTACTACTACTACTACTACTACTACTACATCAACAAAGCCAGAAAAAAAAACACTAAAGAGAGCGCAGACATCCGTCATGGACGATTGGAATCCATGTCAGGGCTCGTCACCAAAATTTCATGGATTCGTCCTTAGTTCACATTTAAATCTTTTTCCACGAAGTCTCGTGAAAATTGGTACGGTATTTGTTTTTTTTTCTTTGGAATTAAAACCAAAATCACAGACGCGGATGCAGTCATGATCATCTTGTTTTGTAAGGATGATAATTAAACACAGTTGATGTACAGCATCACACGCAAAACAAACATGTAGTGCACAGTCACAGAATAACAAAGGGAAAAAGATCAGCAAGTCAACACAGGGGTAAGCAGGAATGTAAAATAATCACTTATAGTCTGTGCATTGACACTAAGAGACCGCAGGCATCGGACACAGCAAGAGAATGACATGAACTGCAGTCAAAGGTTACCCCATAGAGATGTGCCTATCAGCATGTGTACCCATACATACTAGAGGACTACGAATAAAATGAAAATCAGAGCGTGGGTGAACACGGTAGATTACAAAGTGAAATAGGGATATGACAGGTAAGTTCTAAGTGCGTTGTGGACAGGAGTGGTGCTTTTATATAATAACGTAAACCATAGATAAGAAGAAAAAAACATCAACACTGTCCAACTTAAAACCTCTAGGATGGATAAGAACATCGCCATGAGACACGTGGACAGACTCCTGCGTACACTAATACATTCCATCGCCCTGTGTGCATACGAGGCATGGAATCTCACAGGAGATCTGGAAAGAAGAACCCAAAGCATGGAAAGGAAGCGTGGCCGCAAGACGTTAAACGTCAGCTATACTGAATATATCACCAATCAACAAGTGATTATGTCACCAATCAACTAGGGATTATATCACGAATCCACAGCTGATCATATCACCAATCAACAAGTGATTATATCACCAATCAACAGCTGATCATATCACCAGTCAACAGCTGATTATATCACCAATCAACAAGTGATTATATCACCAATCCACAGCTGATCATATCACCAATCAACAGCTGATCATATCATCAATCAACAAGTGATTATATCACCAATCAACAGCTGATCATATCACCAGTCAACAGCTGATTATATCACCAATCAACAGCTGATCATATCACCAGTCAACATTTGATCATATCATCAACCAAGAAGTTTGTGAAACAAAGCGGTAATAGTTGGCCTGTCTACCATACGAAGATCTTCTGCCATCAATTACGCAAAGAAAATCTACGTTGTTGTGGCCTTTTAACAACATCCAGTAGTCTTGCTAAAAATAAAGACCCTCCAGGGAACTGCTGCAGGAGAAAGACAG
>JADBJO010000353.1:132500-135000 GCA_016801955.1 Conus betulinus | reverse complement strand
ATGAAGAAAGTGGGAACATGAAATTACGAAAATATATTATGAATATGAAAACCCTTCATTCGCTGCATGAGAGAACCATCATAATCTCTCTCGAAGGCAGATCTACTTGTATTGTACAAGCAGATCTACTTGTATTGCCTGTATTGCCTTCTAGACCTAGAATCCACTGGATCGGACTCATAAGGAGACACGGCTGATTGTGTCTGTGCTCTTGGCCTCAAATAGAGACACACCACAGTCCATAATCCTGTGGCGTTCTCACCACCAAGGGTTCAAAAAAGAATCCAATGGCACCCCCAAAGCAGCCAGCGAAGGGTTTGTAGAATGAAACAAAACGAAAGCATGGAGAGGAAAAAAGTTGCTGAAAAAACTGAAAACTATAAAATCCGTGTAAGCATCTTGAGGCCTGGCGTGAATTTGAGCCCAGCATTTGATATTAAACTGATACTGGATCAAGAGAACAACGACCCAGCAATCAGTTCATCTATTTGGGGGGGGGGGGGGGGGGGGGGATTTCCGTCAGTGAATCATTCACAATCTTCAAATACATGACCCTCCTCTTGGCTGACGTAACATTTCAGGCCATTGCCCTCCCCTGTGACCTTCTCTTCGCGCCAGATGGTATCCTCCGAACAGCCCCATTCCTTCGATTTCAATCTGTCTGCGTGGAGCCACCTGGCTTGTCTCTTGATGGCCATATGAAAGAAAACGCGGCGAATCAACTTTAAAGACAATACGATTTCTCCAAATAATGTAACTGTGCCAGTCTATGAATTCTCGAGTACTTAAGCAAGGCCTTGTTGTATTAATTTTTTTTGGTGTGCATCCACAGGGAAGGGGAAGGGTGAGAAAGGGGGATATAGGCCTAATCATTCTGTGGGATTTGGAAACAATGGATTGTTGTTGCTCGGATGTTTGTCCATTACGGATTTTGTCGGGGGGTGGGGGGTGGGGTTACAGACATTACTGTGATGGAGCGGTAGTAGCAAGGAGTGGTGGTGGTGGTGGTTACTGTCGGCAAACGTGTGCAAGGCAAATTTGCACGCATGATATAATTAGCCAACAATGGTGGGGCTTAATGCGCTTGCTGGCCCTTTTTCAGCGAAACGTCTTGTCCTCCCCATCCTTCCACCAACCCAACCGCAGACAGTCACACATACTGACAGAGAGGCAGACTGACCAACTGACCGAGAGACAGACAGACAGGTAGACAGACAGACAGACAGATAAAGACATACACACACAGACACACACACACACACACACACACACACACCAAAGAGAGAGAGAGAGAGAGAGAGAGAGAGAGAGAGAGAGAGAGAGAGAGAGAGGGGGGGGGGGTAAATGAATAACCGTTCGCTGTCGACATCTGTTTGGTACTTTTTTTTCTTTTTTTTTCCTTTTTTTGTTGAAATAAGAATTTTCAACTGTTTCCTACCAAGAGGAAGAGCAGTTGACGGAAATCTTTTTTTTTCTTTACTTTGTATTGCTAATTTCTATTATTAATGGACATCAGTTACGCATGCATTAATATAATCTCTCTCTCTCTCTCTCTCTCTCTCTCTCTCTCTCTCTCTCTCTCTCTCTCTCTCTGTAAGAGTGCTCATCGAAGTCGGTGTGTCTTGACTGTCTTCTTTCTGTTCACTTCTGACTTTCTGTCGGTGGAGGTCTTCATTCTTCAGTACGGCGTTCTCTTCAGTAACAAGTTGAAGCCGTAGTGGTGTGGGGATCGTGTCTTAGAAGGTCGAGTTCTTTCTTTTTTTTCCATCAAAGGCAAGGGCTGTTCTGTGGTGTGGCTGCGTTCGCGCCAGTATCGTGTGCGTTGGTTTCTTTCCGGTGTCGCGTGAAATCTGGGAACGTGATATCTGGGGAAGGCTTACCAGATATCACAGATTTCTTTTGGGAACGCGTTCCCAAAATGTACTGTGATATCTGGGAAGGCTTACCAGATTTTTTGGGGAACGCGTTCCCAAAATGTACTTTGATATCTGGGAAGGCTTACCAGATTTTTTTTGGGAATGTACTGTGGTATCTGGGAAGACCCGTGATATCTCGGAAGTGGTCTTTCAAAGCTCAGAAGGGCAGAAAAGAAGACGAAAAAGAATGGATTTTCGAGATAAGGTAGGAAACAATTTATTTAGGTGCAATTGAGATCTTTGGCCTTCTTGTCACTTTTTTTTTTCCGCATGCGTTCCCAGATATCACGGTAAATCTGGGAACGCGTTCCCAGATTTCACGATTGGAAGTTCAGGAAATCTGGGAACGCGTTACCAGATATCGCGGTAAATCTGGGAACGCGTTCCCAGATATCACGGTTCCCAGATATTATACGACACCGGTTCGTGGCTGGCGTTTCGCTCACTTGCACTTTTTGTTCGCCTGCTGTTCAAAGCTGTAGCCGTTCGCTGTGGTTCTCTCCGTGGCCAAGTTTGATTTTCCTAAAATCATTCCTTTGTAATCTTGTTAGTCTGCAAATTGTTTGTTTTTTTATAGAACAAAA
>JADBJO010000353.1:120000-125000 GCA_016801955.1 Conus betulinus | reverse complement strand
TATTTGTGGTTATTATTTGTCCAGATGTAATGAATTTCAAACCAAAAGAAAAAAGCAGCTCGTGTTCAGTACTGGGTAAGGAGTACAAACAATACTTCTCCACGTCTGGGTTGCTTTGTGGCTGGGATGAGAGGATAGAGGGAATTCTTCTGTACCCATACATGCATAATGAAGAGTAAAATGCAGTATGCAACAGGGTCCGCTGCCTAGGGGCATACCTGTACAAGCCGTAATATAGCAGTACGCTCAATACACAAGTAGATCTCTTTTTTTAATCTCTCTACTTATTGATCCTTTGAAGCACCCTGAATTCAATGCTCATTAAGAAAAATAACTGCTTGCCTTCTCTCTCGTTCACTTTGTTCCAGTTTAAAAGGGAAAACAGACAAAAAAGGCACACTTAATAATAAAAAAATACCCGTCCTTTTTGCTCCTTTTTCAGTTTAAAAGGAGAAAAATACTTTTTAAAAAAGGCACATTAAAAACTTATTTTTTCTCTCCCGTCTTTTTCATTTAAAAAATAGGGTGGTGGGTGGTGGTGGTGGTGAGGCACACTAAAACAGGGTACAAATATATAAATAAAATATGCCGCCAGCGAAAATTAATCTTTGATTTCGTTATCAGATTTGCCACATATTTGCTGACAAATGTCTCAGCACTACCTCATAGACCTCGGAATCTGGACCAGCAATGTGGCTGTAAAATGTAGACATTTCAGGACGTCAGGACCAGCAATGTGGCTGTAAAATGTAGACATTTCAGGACGGCAGGACCAGCAATGTGGCTGTAAAATGTAGACATTTCAGGACGGCAGGACCAGCAATGTGGCTGTAAAATGTAGACATTTCAGGACGGCAGGACCAGCAATGTGGCTGTAAAATGTAGACATTTCAGGACGGCAGGACCAGCAATGTGGCTGTAAAATGTAGGCATTTCAGGACGTCAGGACCAGCAATGTGGCTGTAAAATGTAGACATTTCAGGACGTCAGGACCAGCAATGTGGCTGTAAAATGTAGGCATTTCAGGACGTCAGGACCAGCAATGTGGCTGTAAAATGTAGACATTTCAGGACGTCAGGACCAGCAATGTGGCTGTAAAATGTAGACATTTCAGGACGTCAGGACCAGCAATGTATCTGTAAAATGTAGACATTTCAGGACGTCAGGACCAGCAATGTGGCTGTAAAATGTAGACATTTCAGGATGTCAGGACCAGCAATGTGGCTGTGAAATGTAGACATTTCAGGATGGCAGGACCAGCAATGTATCTGTAAAATGTAAACATTTCAGGATGTCAGGACCAGAGATGTGACTGTAAAATGTAGACATTTCAGGATGTCAGGACCAGAGATGTGACTGTAAAATATAGACATTTCAGGATGTCAGGACCAGCAATGTGGCTGTAAAATGTAGACATTTCAGGATGGCAGGACCAGCAATGTAGCTGTAAAATGTAAACATTTCAGGATGTCAGGACCAGAGATGTGACTGTAAAATGTAGACATTTCAGGATGTCAGGACCAGAGATGTGACTGTAAAAATATAGACATTTCAGGATGTCAGGACCAGCAATGTGGCTGTAAAATGTAGACATTTCAGGATGGCAGGACCAGCAATGTAGCTGTAAAATGGTAAACATTTCAGGATGTCACTGCCGTCACCGAGACTGCAACGATAAAAAACAAATATCACGTTTCTCTGTGCATTGGTACCATCTTCCTTTTTGGGGGTATATTACTTCTTTTTAATCTGCTTGTCCCTTTTCCTGTGCCCCTTTCCTCTTTGTTTCTGCCTAAGGAATAATACTGGATATATATTTTTTTATGGCGCTTTCCTTCTTGTCACGAAGCCCCAAGCCCTTTGCTATAAACGTAGTACACCTGAATGAAAGCCTTTCACTGAACACACTAATGCATATCACATACATCTACCAAAAAGGTAGATAAGCCACAGCACAACAAAAAAAAAGGGGGGGGGGGGTGAGGGAAGAGAGAGAGAGTGAGAGAGAGAGAGAGAGAGAGAGAGGAGAGAGAGAGAGAGAGAGAGAGGACATCAATACAGAAATAGGTCAAACTCCAGGTAGCAGTATGACATCAATACAGTTTACAATACAAACGTGCATGCACACTCGCCAGTGCATTCGCTTTTCCTACCCCTTTCCATCCATCCTGTCTGTCTGTCTGTCTGTATGTCTGTCTGTCTGTCTGTCTGTCTGTCCGTCGGTTTCGTTCTCTCGCTGTATATTTCTCTATCTTTGTCTCTGTCTCTGTCTGTATCTGTCTGTCTGTCTGTCTCTCTTTCAACACCGCTCTCTTCACCTTCTAGGTTTTCCTTTTTCATCTCCACTCACTCAATTCTTAATTTTACTTTATCCCCATTCGTTTTCTCAATTCTATGTTTTTCCCCTATCTCACCCCACACTTTAAATCCATTATTTGCTTCAACCTCACCCCCTGTGTCAATTCTTATTTTTCCCCTGTCCATCACCCCCTCCCTAACTTCTTTATCCCCCCCCCCCACCCCCATCTCACTTCTGCTCCATCAGTACTTTATTTTTCCAAACTCACATTCACTCTCTCAATTCTTTCTTTCCCCTTATCTCACACCTACTCTTTAGACCCTTAATTTGCTTCTACCTACCATAAACCCCCCCCCCCCCCCCCATCCCCTCTCTCAATTTCTCAATTCTTGTTTTTTCTGTACTTCACCTTACTCTCTCGATCCTTTATTTATCCATACCTGACCCCCATTCTCTTAACCCTCTTTATTTTCTGCTGTCTCACTCTACTCTCTCAATTCTTTATTCATCCATACCTCATCCCCATTCTCCTAACCTTTATTTTCCTCTACCTCACCTTACTCTCTCAATCCTTTATTCATCCATACCTCATCCCCATTCTCCTAAACCTTTATTTTCCTCTACCTCACTATCTTGTCTCTCAGTTGTTGTGTTTTTTTTTTTTGTGCCCACCTATCTGAACGTTCTCCGTCAGTCTTTCACTTCCCCTTTTTCATCCCAATTTTATCAGTCCTTATTTCTCTCCCCCCACCCCCCCCACCCCCTACTGCTCCCTATGCACTTCCTTGATACTTAATACCACCTTGCCTCATCTCCATTCCATTCATTCTTTATGTTCTGCCACCTCACCCCCCCCCCTCCTCCCCCCCACTCTCTCGAACCTTTATTTCCCCGTACTTCAATCCTACTCTGACAGTTCTGTAGTTTGTCTTACCTCACTTTCTGATATGTATTTTCTTATGAATCATTGCCACTGTCTGAATTCCTTCATTTTCTTTAAAACAAACAGGAACGAAAGAAAGAAGCTTGCTAGCATTTACTTTACAGACGATAGGTACTTACAGCCATGCTGAGGTATAGACGCTGTCCGTGTTTCTATGAGGGTAAAAGGTTTGCCAGTATTTTTAAGGACAACGAAGAGAGGGTGAGAAGGTCCTTACAGGAAACAGCAAAGCTGAAGTTCAGCTAGCTCACACGTAGAGAGAGAGAGAGAGAGAGAGAGAGGAGAGAGAGGCGAGAGAGAGAGAGAGAGAGAGAGAGATTATTTTCTGTAGCCCAGTCTTTTATCTTATGAAATTCATCGCCACTATTTGAGCCCTTTATTTTCTCCAAAATCAGCTGTAGAATTTCAGTGCTTATTTTTTAATCGAAAATTGCACACTATCTCAATTCTTTAGTTTCTCCAAAATTGTCCCAACTGTTCCAGTCCATCAGAAATCGTCTCCAATATCACTATCCTGCCTTTTCTCCAGAAATCATCCCCCCCTGCTTTAACCTTTTATTTTTTTTCCCAAAATCATTTTCTCTTTTTTTTAATCATTTATTTCTCCAACATCATCCCTACCATCTTAATCCTTTTACTTTCTCCAGAATGATCCCGACTATTCAGTCAGTCTTTTATTTTCCCTGAAATCACACCCACTGATTCAGTCCTGTACATCCCCCTTAACTCCTCCTCCTTAACCCTCTCAAGATTTTGTTTTCCTGTACCTCACTCCCACACTCTTAATCTTGTATTTTGTTCTTCCGTTATCACACCACACACTTTCCCACTCCGTTCTGTCATCCCACACACACACTCTTACATTCTCTCTCCCCCCCCCCCCCCCCCCCCCCCCCCCCCCCATCCCCTACCCTACGCCCCTTCAATGTGTGTTTCTTCTTTTCCTGTTGGGTTCCCGGTCATCTTAGCATTCGGGGAATGAATGGCTGATCGTTTGGCCAAGAATGCCACAACGAAGATACTGTCCAACATATTTATCTCCTACTCAGGTTGAAAGTTAATGATTATATCAGAGCCAACCAATGTAAGGTAGGCACTCAAAGTCTGACCAGCGCTTTGGGCTAATGCGTAGGTCAGACATCCGCTAAGTAATAGCCACGAGACCCTCTTTTTCAATTCTCTCATCTTAGTTGTTAATTCATCTATCCGTCAGCTTAAAATCATGCTTAGTGTGGTCTCAAATCTTAGCGGATGTGGTGTAGCGAATATGGACTAGTTCTCACGCAGTGACGCCTCCATGACGAAGCTGAAAATGAAACTGAACTCAGAGCCCTCTGGCAGGAGGACTGGAATACACAGACGGATAACAAACTTTTCCAGATCCGTCCAAACCTAAGAGTTCCTCTCATCTACCTCTGGTGGTCGCCAGGAAGAAACGGTCTCTATGCTGGCTGCACACTTGCCATTCGTTTTTTAACTCATTCGTACCTTTTCAAGAGTGAAGAAGCTCTGTGATGCATTTCATGTCATGTGCCACTCACAATGAAACATATTTTTAGAGTGTTGGGACTTGCTTGACGTGAGACATTAACATTTTACAGCAGACGCCATGAAAACCCTGTTCAGAGTTGTTCCGCATGATGCGATTTTTCTGAAAGAGATTAACATTTTTTTATCTGATCTCAGATTTACCGTAGGAAAAATTTAAATAAAATTTCCGGTGTGTTTTTAGACGGTGTATTTTAAAGGGTGATGTGA
>JADBJO010000353.1:112500-117500 GCA_016801955.1 Conus betulinus | reverse complement strand
CTGTTAGTTAGCACATTACTGTTAGCAGATAGGCAGAATTATGCCCCCCCCCCCCCCCCCCCCCCCCACAGCACTATTGTTTTTCAATCTAAGACATAATAGCAAGCTTACGCATGTTCAGTTCAATTCAATATACTTTAGTATCTCATAAAAGAGAAATTTGTTACATGATCAGCAGTAAAAGTCTTTACAGTTTCAGTTTCATCAAGGAGGCGTCACTGCGTGCGGACTAGTCCATATACGCTACACCGCATCCGCTAAGTTTTGAGACCACACTGCGCATGATTTGAAGCTGATGGATAAATGAATTAACAAAGATGAGACAATTGAAGAAGAGGGTCTCGTGGCTACGACTCAGCGGATGTCTGACCTACGCATTAGCCCAACGCGCTGGTCAGACCTTGAGTGGCTACCTACCATTTTGTGTGTGTGTGTGTCTTCACAGATCTGGGACAATAAAAATATTGACACAGTAAAGCACAAATAAAACAATGCATATAATAATGATTATATTGATTATGATAGGTATTATATACGCAAGTACACAAAATACAAGAAATTTCACACACACACACACACACACACACACACACACACACACACACACATACACACGCGCGCACACGCATACGCATGCACAGACACAATCACACTCATGAACATGTATACTTAACACACACACACACACACACACACACACACACACACACACACACACACACACACACAACACACACACACACACTACACGTCAGCATCCATGCGTGCACCCTGGTCTTCTAAGTATTCTTCTCATTCAGTAGTTCAATCGCTCTTGGCACAAAAATGACAGCCTCGCTCTCTTAGTGGTAGTCTTTGGGGTGCAGTATCGCCTGTCTGATGGTAAGAACTGGCGTGGTCCTGGAACAGGATGCAATGGCCTTGCTGAAACCAACCCTTGACAGGACTGGTGAGAGAAGGAGACGGAGGGGGGAGAACGGTGGGCTGACAAGGGGAGAGAATGGACAGGGGAAAGCACTGGCAGAGACTAAAGCTTCGGCATACCACCGACCCCCGATCTAGAGGCACCTGGTGAACAGTTCTTCAGTGTGTGGCGCCCCAATGACTTTTCACTGAGTTGAGAAGACGGAGGAGGAGGAGGAGGAGGAGGAGGAGAAGAAGAAGAAGAAGAAGAAGAAGAAGAAGAAGAAGAAGAAGAAGAGGAGGAGGAGGAGGAAAAAAAGAAGGAGAAGTAGAAGAACGAGATGAAAAATACGAAGAAGAAGAAGAAGAAGAAAAGAAGGAAGAAAAAGAAGAAAAAAGAAGAAGAAGAGGAAGGAGGAGGAGCAGCAGGAGGAGGATGATGAGAGGAAAAAAAAAGACAAAACTGTTAGTGCTGACCCAGAAAAAACGGGTCATTTGATTAAAGAGCAGTCGCTTGGAATGTAGTTTTATTTCATTTTAGGTCAATGAAATCCTAACGTTATTATCATGTTCCTCTGATATTGTTGGAAAGTGTATTTTGTTCTGACTGAAACGTCCTTTGATATAGTCCTTGCTGTTAAAAAAAAAACAAAACAAAATGACCTGACTATACATTGGTTTCTGTAAAAAAAAAAAAAAAAAATAGCCTGACTATATATTGGTTACTGTAAAGAACAAACCAACGCCCCCCCCCCCCCCCCCCCCCCCCAAAAAAAAAAAAAAAAAAAATAGCCTGACTGTATATTGGCTGTGATATATAGTTAAAAAAAATCAAAACTAAACAAACGAAACGCATGTTTTGTTTTATTTTGAATACAGTTCATTTTTTTTTTATCATCATGGCAGTGAAGCTAGAAATGGAAGTTTCGAAACAAATCATCTGAAGCACTTCAACAAGGCTGCAAGGTTTAAACTCGGACAGTTTCGCTGTACATGATTACGTTTGAAAAAAACAAAAAACAAAAACAGACGAATATCGAAACTGTGGAAATGTTGCTTCTCTTGTATGTGTATTCACACCGTCCAATTTCGTGTGGCTTAAGGTCAGTGTTGAACGTAGTATCACCGAAAAGTTATGTCCTCGAGATGTATTCGAGTCTTCCGTTAATGCGTGGTTTTGCTCAGTATTGAGAAAGTGTTTCAGAATAATGTATACCATCGGTGTGTGCATGTATGTAAATGGAAACTGGAAGGATGACAACTGTGCCAGTCTCTGAGAGAGAGACAGACAGACAAGAGAGAGAGAGAGAGAGAGAGAGAGAGAGAGAGAGAGAGAGAGAGAGAGAGAGAGAGAGAGAGAGAGAGAGAGAGAGAGAGAGAGAGATTCTCAGATGGCTGTTTCCCTTGCATGTTTTTAATGACTTTGGAAAGTTTCACCTCTCACTCTATTCTTTTCTTTTAAAGAACTAATTCGATTTCTGTAACATACTTTCCTCTCTTGTTTGTCTTCTTCTATCTCTTTTAAATGCCACTATACCCTAAGAGTTAATCTCAAAATAAAATTGTTTGCAGTCAGAGGGAGAAAGAGAGAGGGGGTAGGGATGGAAAGAGGTAGGGAGGCGGAGAGCGAGAGAGAGAGAGAGAGAGAGAGAGAGAGAGAGAGAGAGAGAGAGAGAGAGAGAGAGAGAGAGAGAGAGAGAGAGAGTTTGCGCGTGCGCACGCATATGGTTAACAATGCACATATTGGTGCATCCCCATCTTCCAGCCTTGCTCGATTAAGTTTAGAAGGAAATGGGAAGACAGAAGGAAAAAGACATGAAGATTATTGACTTCGGGTGGATGCAATTTGAGAGGACACTGACTCGACGATTATCCATTGTTGTTTGAAGAATGGAGGAGAAAAGCAGGCCAGGCATGGCAATAGTTTTCTTAAAATAAAAATGAATTTGGGAGAGACACACTGCGTGTATCAGTTCGACAGGAAGCAGACACGGGAGCCTCTGTCTACGATGGAAAGAACGGCTAAGGAAATAGACATGACAGCCATTGACCTTGACCCATGGTTGGGGGGCCGGAATAGCCCAGTGGTAGAGCGCCGGACTCGTCGTCTGGGGTTGCGGGTTCGAATCTCCGCCGGGCCGTTTCGGTACAGGGGGATTTTTCCCTCGGAGTTAACATTGGTTTTGACTCCTTTCCCCATACAGTCCTTCGAATGAGACTATAAACCGAGGTTCCGTGTGTGAACGCACGCATACCATCTTGCACACACGTAAAATCCCATCACCAACTTTCGGAAGAGAAAAGCAGTTTGGCCGTTGGAATGGATGACAAGTTACACATAGCATGCACCTTCCCCGAAGCTGGAGTATGGCTGCCTTAATGGCGGGATAAATAAAAGGTCATACACACAAAACTCCATTCCCTTTGTTGGATAGATGGGATTAATCCTTGCCCGTCTATACAGGGAGTATCCGCAGGTGTATCAGCCTCCGTACGCAAAAAGAAAAAAAAAAAGACCGATGGTTGGAATCAGAAGAGACACAGACATGGTACGGAGCACGGCTGAAGAAGTTTGGAAAAGAACAAACCTGAAAATCAGTTCAGATGGGAAGAATTCGGAAAAGAAACAGACAGAATAGAAAAATCACAGTAGTTGCATTTGTTTTTTTGTTTTTTTGTCTTGAAAAAATCCACGTGGCCGAAAATTAGAAGAGTCGCATTGTGATTTTCTATTTTCTTCCCTTAGGAGGACTATTGATTTTGTAAACAGACATAGTTAGCTTTAAAGTGAGGTGGCTGCAGTTGGAAATTGAAACAAAATTATTTGAAGAAGAATCTATAGTAAATCAGCCAGACAGACAACAGGGACAAACAAAATTATAAGACAAAACACGAGAAATTGTAAGACAAAACACGAGAAGACCAAAGAGGTCGAAACGCGTCGTGTTTTGTCTTGGAAGTTGTCACTTTCCTTCGGCAGAACAGTTATTTTTCTTTGAAGTTTGTTTCAGTCTCCGCCTGCATTGACCTCACTTTGAAACTGATTAGTTACTGTGTCTGCTACCGTGTGTGCTGGGATGTTGACGGAAACAAACGAGACGATCGTTGATGTTGATGGAAGAAATCATGACTGGAACAGTCGTTCCAATCATTGAATATGGTGAAAAAGGATTGGAAAGGAAACAGACAAAACAACCATTGACTTTGATGGAAAGAATTTGGTACAAATCAAATGTGACAATCATTTATTACGCTGGGGGGGGGGGGGGGGGGGGGGGGGGGGGCGAGGAGGAGAGAGAGAGAGAGAGAGAGAGAGAGAGAGAGAGAGAGAGAGAGAGAGAGAGAGACACAACACAACTATTGACAGTGGTTATTGAAATCTGGAAGGAAAGAGACAGGACTATAATTGACTTTGAATACTTTTGGAATGAAAGAAAAAAAAAAAAAAAGATAATCACTGACGACTTTGTTTGAAGGAATGAAGGCATGGCAATCATTGAGTTCGGTGGACAAAAAAAAGACAACAATCACTGAATGTGTTGGAAGAAACTTAAAAAGAAACAAACACCCAACCATCGACTGTGGCGAATGAAAACAGACATAGCAATCACTGTCTGTGGTCGGAGGAATTTAGAAAGAAACAGACCTGACAATTAGTGACTGAAGGAATTAAAAAGAAAAGCAACTGATATTTCACTCATTCACTACCGTGGAAAAAAAATTGACAGGTAACAGAGGTAAGAATCATCCACTTTGTGAAAAAAAAATTGAAGATATTTGGATGGACACGCACGCAACAATCATTGACTGTGTTTGCAGGAATTTTTTTTTTTTTCGCAACAGACATGACAATCCTCGACCATGCTGAAAGGAATCTGGAAGGAATCGGATATCATTTGTCTGACATTGATGGAAAGACTTTTTGGAAGAAAACAGACAAGATAATCATCGACACTGGGGGAAGAAAAGAGGACGACAACGGACAAACTAAACCCCGGCCTTTGACGGAAAGAACCCGAACGATACGAACCACTTTGAATGCATCTCAGACAGATCGATTAACATCGATACTGTCTTTTACCTTTTCAGCTTTTATT
>JADBJO010000353.1:70000-75000 GCA_016801955.1 Conus betulinus | reverse complement strand
CCCCCCCCACCTCCCCCCCGCCCCTGCCCTCTTCATGAAACGTGTCTCCTTTCTTCCCTTTCTTAGGCATACGTTCCGTACGGCCAAAGGTGCATTATTAGAGCCCAAACGCTTCCGTCGCCGGGAGATGACCATTGGCTGCACACCAAAAATTGATGCGTCAAGGCCTTGCTTAAGAAGTCGGTATTTATGGACTGGACCTACTAATTTGAAGAAACTTTTATTGTGTCTGAAAAGTTTTTCTCGTCGTTTTCTTTTATGGCCATCAAGGTACAAGTCAGGTGGTTCCAAGCAAAAAGATTTTAATTGAAAGAATGGGACTATTCGGGGGAGACCACACCTGGCACAAAGATGGGGTCACGGGATATGGATGAGTGCAAGGAAATGTGACGTCAGCCAGAGGGGAGGTCATGTACTTGAAGATTGTGAATGATATCATCGGTGGAAATCCCCCCCCCCCCCCCCAAGGAAACGAGGGGGGGGGGGGGGGGGGGAGGGGGGGTCTTCTTTTGATCAATTATCAATTTTATATCAAATGCAGGCTCAAACTTATATGCCAGACTCAAACGAGTACATGGATTATACCATAGTGATTTGGTGCAACATCCTAATTGTGGTGTGTGGCCACAATGCCCTCTGGCAAAACATGGCATCCAGGCCTCGGGTTATCGCAGGAGGTGAGGGGAGAGAGAGGAGGTGGGAGGAGGAAAAACGGAGGTGGAGTGGGGAAGGGGGGGGGGGGGTATGAGCGCTCTGCCGGCGAATCGCTCCCTATTCCCAGGAGCTGTGCCGTCATGGGCTGACACAGGCTGGGCCATCGTCACTCATCTGGCCAGAAGGTAACGCTGTGCCGGCCTGTCACCGGTCTGACACACATGACGTCCCACCGTTGGGAACGATCTGCCACTCCGCTCCCAGCGCGATGCTGTCTGTCAGGGTTATCTTTCCTTTCTCCTTTTTGTTCTTTCTTTCTTTTGTAATACTGTTTTTTTCTTCTTTCTTTCTTTCTTTCTTTCTTTTTTCTTTCTTTCTTTGTTTCCTATTTCTGTTTTCTTTATATTTTTTCTGCTGTTTCAGTTCTTTATTTATTTTATCATGTTTTTTTGGTCTGTGGTTTTTTTGGTCTGGGTTTTTTTTGTTTCTTTGTTTTATCTTTATCCATTTCCTTTCTTTCTCTTTCTCCTTTGTTTAATCTTTCTTTGTTTTTTTTTTTTTGCTCCTTTCCGTTTGTATTTTCTTTCGTCTTTGATTTTTTTTTCTTTTTTTTTTCTTTTCATCTTCTTCATTTCTGTAACAGCAACACCAGCAATAATAATTATTATTATAATAACAGTGGTGATGATGATGATGATGATGATGATATTGATGAGAATATTATTGCTATTCGTTTATTAAACCGCCAGGCCCTAGGTTCTAAGTACGGGCAATCAGATCTTGTGGACTTACGTGAGTCAGAATATTTCTCTTGATATATCGCTTACTTGTGTTGCTATGAAGGAAGGTTTTTTTTTTTTTTTTTTTTTTTTTTTTGAAGCAGCGAAGTTTCCCTGCAATGACGTTAATTGTTTCATATATTTATTTCGGTGTTATCCAGACCCTGCTGTGGAAGGGGGAGTATGCACAAGAAACACATCGATGGGCCGATCATAAGGTGTTGTTATTTATAGCACAGATGTGGTTGTACAAGCCTGCACGTTGTTTTCAATGACTATGAACACATTGAATGGTTAACAAGAGGACATTCCTGTTTATAAAGCTAAGAAGACGAGATGGATGTACCGACCTCTGTGTCGTTGTCTCTCGTCTGCAAAATGTTGAAATCGGTTTGGTTTCCGTTTCTTGGTATTCAAAAGTATTACAACTCACTCATCGTGGGATATAGAAAAGGTGTCATTTAACATAAAAAAAAGGGACAAAACGTCGTCACCATATATATATGGCAAAAAAGAAAAAAAAAATGTGTGTGTTAGGTCCAAGAGGAAGTCATAATTTGTGTATAAGTAACTTCATTAGTGCAAACAAATCAAATCGAAATCTAAAAACGCCCGCGTATGTTTCAAATTACTGGGTTTTTTCACCGTAGCTTAAAACTCTACACCTTGAAAACTTCTGAGTAATAAACTTTATCTTATATCAAAGCAACTGACTGGTCATCAACAAAAATTGAATTCAATTAATAAGTCAAAAATATACACAAACATTTAAAACAAAGCACAGAGTGACGCGTAATTTAAAACATGATTCTAAACAGACAAGTAAATATTCGACAGATGTGGCTTCATCAGACGCCATAAACCACAATTACAGACATAAAAAAGCTGTACCTTACGATACTCCGCAGATCACAGTAAGCATAACAATCATACTACAGTCTGCTTCACTTTCAAACTACGTTACTAGTGTAGTCTCCGGAGACGGAACATGAAAGACAACGCTGAAATACTCAGCCCACAACACCCACCTGTTTCATTATACTGTGGAGATAGAGCCCACCGCAGTCCCGGCTCCCAAGCATGCTGGGAATGACGGTTTTAGATTTGTAAGTCATTTTGTAACGCTACACTACTCGCTCATTATTGAGCCCCGACCCTTCAGAATCAAGACAGCTGAAAAGACATCGTTCAGCTGCCTTCTAAGAAATCAATTCGTCATTTAAAAAAAAAAAAAAAGACATTTGTTGAATTTTCCAGTTAAAGGGAAGTAACAAAAGTGCGTTATCTTCGATTTGAGACAAAGAAGTACGGAGTTGTAGAGAACTGTGACACAGTAGTTTGCTTTATGAATACATGTCACTTTTGAATAGAACTGGTTTGAGTCTTAAAGAGACACAGCTTCAGACCTAACGATTCGGGTTAGTAGCATATCAAATCAAGTTTGAAGACCGAAACTGTATTACTAGTAAAAGATTTAAAGTACGCATTCCGCAAATTGATTTAAGCTGCATTACTAGTAAAAGATTAAAGGTACGTATTCCACGGTTTGATTAGCACAGAACATATTCTGGGGAGTTATCGGTACCCATAACATCACGCGTTTGACCAAAAACAGCAGCAAAAATCGCATGACATTGATCGTTCACAAAATCTCAATAGTTCAAAAAGCATGCTCGCAGTGACAAAATCTCGGAGGCTGCCTCTTTAATTTCCAAATACTTTGAAATGCCAAGTTTATGATTATACCTGCCCTTCTGAAGTTCCGGAGATGCAAACCTGGACACTTTGCATGGCGCGCGCGCGCGCGCGCGCACACACACACACACACACACACACACACACACACACACACACACACACACACACGCACACACACACACGCACACGCGCGCACGCACGCACACACGCGCGCGGCGCACGCGCGCACGCACACACACACACACACACACACACACACACACACACACACACACACACACACACACACACACACACACACACACACACACACACACACACACACACACACACACACACACACACACACACACACACACACACACACACACACACACACACACACACACACACACACACACACACACACACACACACACACACGAAGGTCAGTAAGGGCACCTCGAATTGCTGCATGCTGTAAGCTTTTTTAGTTTTTCATGCGATTGATATAGATAAACAACGTGCATTCACCTGCCGGCCGCTGCCAGTGATGACTTCACGAATGTGACTGCACGTACGTGCACGTGCGACTGTGAACTTGTTTTGTTAACCTTTTCAGCGCCACCTATTTTCTGGAATCCAAGAAATATTCTCAGCTGCAGTTGATGCTAATGTCGCTCTCTTTAATTAAATGTTTTCTTCTGGATCATTTTTTAAGTCCAGTCCTTGCGTACACTTCGTGTAATAAAGAAAGATGTGTCTACATCTTACACATCTACATTTTCTTTGTCTGTCCGTGCTGAACAGCAAAAAACAGAGAAACAAACAAACAAACGAACGAACAAACAAAGAGGAAAAAGGCCACAAATATGCATACAGAGAAAACAAACATACAAGGAAACAAACAAACACACAAACAAAACCTTACCGTAACAGCCCCTAGTGTTTGGGCTGGAGATGTCATTAGCACAGAGTCTTGCTGGTGTATGTTGCAACTCTGGCCGCAGAACGAGATAAGCTGGAGCAATACGAGCCATCTGAACGCTACAATTCGGAAGGCGGCACAGAGGGGTTAGGGAACGAGGAAGACGGAGCAGGGGGTGGGGGGGGGGGGGGGGGGCGTGATTGGGGTTGGGGTGGGGATGGGGGTGGCAAAGCTGGGGGAAGGATGGCTGGAACATTATACAGTCAGATCTGTACCTGTTAGACGTATTGTTTTTTCCCTGCATGATCTTGTGGGGCCTGAAGATTGAAGCGATTCCTGTAATGGGGCTTCAAGACTGAAGCGCCTGGCGGCTCAGAGAAGTTGAAGTTTTTTTTTGGTGCTTTTATGTTTCAAGACTGGAATCTCATGGGACGGGGAGTTAACGCTTAAGCGACTAAAGTCTTGGGAGCATTAAGATTGAAACGACTCATCGACTTGTATAGCGCGGACTAGAGATTGAAAAAAAAAAAAAAAATTCGTATATAGCAGGACATTAAGATGAAAGCGGTTCACGTACCAAGATCGGAATATTCAACAAAGAAAGAAAGAAACAAAAAAACAAAACAAAACAAAACAAAAAAACGCGTTCTTAAATGGGGGTCCAAATAATGGAGCGACTGTGTACCAAATCCATGAGATTAAACGGACTGGCAGAGCCGGCGAGCATTAACATTTAAGCAGCTTGTGTGGCAAGGCCTTAAGGATTAGACGACTCGTGTAGCGGGACCTTAAGATGAAAAGCAGCTGATGTAGCGGGTCCTGAAAGTTGCAGCGGCTCGTGCAGGGTCGCCTTAAGGTGAACATGATTCCTGTCACAGGGCAGTTCATTAGAATGAAGCTGTACTCATGCAGGCGTATACGCACCCTAGAACGCATGTGCGCCGACGTGACGCGCGCGCGCG
>JADBJO010000353.1:57500-60000 GCA_016801955.1 Conus betulinus | reverse complement strand
TAGTTGGTACTAAACCTGCCCCCCCCCCGCCCTCCCCCCTCCCCCCCCCCCCCCCCCCCCCCCCCCCGGCCTCAGTCCCACACCCCTTGACCATTGCACCCGTAATGCAGCCGGCGTGAAGAACTAGGGGTAGTGTCCTTAACTGGCGCCTCTGGACATAAAGAGAAAACGCAGAGTTAGTGAGCACCACCATAGATGTTCTCTTTTCTTCTTCTTCTTGTTCTTCATCATCCTCTTTTTTTTTTTTTTTTCTTCTTTCTTCTTATCTTCGTCTCATCCTGCTTTCTTCTTGGTCTCCCCTTCTTTCTTCTGCTGCTTGTCCCGTCTTCCTCCCTTCTAAGTCTGTCTCTCATTTGTTCTTGTCCCTCTCGTCTTTTTTTTTTTTTTTTTTATCTTTTCTCTCCCGTTTCCTTCTTCATGTGCTTCTCCTTTCTTATCCCACTCTCTTCCTCCTCCTCCTCCTCCTCCTCCTCCTCCTCCTCCTCCTCTTCTTCTTCTCCTCCTCCTCCTCCTCCTCCTCCTCCTTCTCCTCCTCCTCCTCCTCTTCTTTTTCCTTCTCACCCCCTTTTCTCTACTCTTTCACACCATCTCTCTTCCTCCTGCTCCTCCACCCTCACCTTCTCTTGTTATTCTCTCTCTCTCTCTCTCTCTCTCCTCTCCTCTCTCTCTCTCTCTCTCTCTTCCACTCATTCATACCTCTCCTTTCCCTGTCCTTCTCCTCCTCCACTTCTACCTTCTCTTTCTCTTCTTCCTCCTCCTCCAGTCCATCTTTTTCCCTGTCCTACTTCTCCATGTTCTCATCTTGCTCCATAATCTCCTCCTTCTTTCTTTTCTTCTTCTTCTTCGTCTTCTTCTTTGTTGAACACTTGGATTTCAGTTTTTTAATCTGCATTGGTAATTAAGAAGAGAGCGTACATGTAAGACACCCCTTCTCGCTTTTTTGGAATCCCTCTGTTGTTGCAGAAAATGCGTAATATAACACAAAGAATATGCGAATGATTCCTCTTCACCCCCTCGTTTTCTGGCAACGAACAGGTGCCAAGAGCCTAGACTGTTAGTAACTTATACAGCTTTTTATGCATCCAACCTATTTTGCCACTTTTTTTATATATATAATATATAAATATAAACTTTTTTTCCTGTATTTCCCTGTCTGCCCTCTGTCTTCTGCCTGCCTGTCTGTCTGTTTGTCCTGCCTGTCTGTCTGGTCTGTCTCGCTCTCTCTCTCCTCTCGCCTCTCCTCCTCTCTCTCTCTCTCTCTCTCTTCTGGTGTGATTTTTAAGTAGGGCCTCAATCCTCCTACTTTTTTTTCCCCCACTTTTTTTTCTCTCTTTTTTCTTCTTTTCCCAGTAACAGTTTGCTCACCATGCAGATCTTTATGTTCTATTTACGATGAATATTCGAATGCACAGTTTAATGCTTTGGCGATTAATTGCCCAGCGTCGGGTGTATTTCTGCTGTAATGTTTGGAACATAGACACACACCAGCGCTTCATCGCAGTCCCATGATGGTGGGTGAACGGCGCACCGCGAGAGATCTTTGCACAGTCTGGGACGTTCACAGTTATGGTGTGCACAAAGGAAGATGCAATGCCTAGTTGCGCTGATACCATGTAACATACCGAAATCTCCACCGGCGATGAACAGTGTTTACCATTGTTGGACATGTTTTGTGCTTAAAATGGATCATTACTGCATTTGTTGTAACGGTTACATTTTAAGCACGAAAGAATATAACAGTCTCTTGCTTTAACAGATAACAAAGTACCCTATCTGCTTTCTTTAGTGACAACAATTATTTCTTTAAAAAAAAAAAAAAGAGTATTTGTGAGCATGTCAGTTTTGAAAAAAAATCGTCAATACACTTTCAGTAGCCCCTGGCGGTGGGGTGGAGGGTGTGGGTGGGATGGATGGGGAGGTGGTGGGGGAGGAAGTAGACATGAATCATGTAAAAGGGTCATGCACTTTAAACATCTGGTGACAGGAATTGTGACATTTTAAACGCACAGCAAGCGGAAAAGAGAGTTATTAACTACGCGTTTAATTAAGTTCTGTTGAAGAGTTAAGATAGGTTGAGGTGATATAAGTCATAATACAAAAGATGTAAGTCTTGATACTGCACCATGTGCAGAGATCTTGATAACATTTCAAGAAAGCTGCTCTCTCGACGAAAAAGAAACTAAACAACTGATATACCGTCTTGTTCGTCGAAAAAAAATGTCATTTTATAACAATTTCCGTGCCTATTGTAACAAATGTTACATACATGATTCAGCAAGACTGCTGCAATGTTCCATTTTTGTGTCGAGATTTTTTTTTTTTTTTTTTTTTTTTTTTTTTTTTTTTTTTGCGTACGCAGGCTGATTCACCTGCGGACACCCCCTGTACAGACAGGCAAGAATTAATCCCATCTACCCAACAAAGGGAGTGGAGTTTTGTGTTTGACCGTTTTTTTTAATCCCGCCATTAAGGCAGCCGTACTCCATCTTCGGGGAAGGTG
>JADBJO010000353.1:42500-52500 GCA_016801955.1 Conus betulinus | reverse complement strand
TGTTCGCTGATGACACAACCTTAGACATAAGTAATTCCGATGCCAAACAGGTTTGCAGTGACATGCAAGAAAACATCAATCTCTTGGTTAAATGGACACGATTTAATCACATGGCTCTCCATCCTCATAAAACTAAATTCATGATGATAACTACTAGACAGAAACGTCAAACTCTAAGCCAAAGTCTGCCAGTAATTTGCGTTTCTAACGAAAACGTCGAAGAAGTAATCAGTCTCAAAGTCTTGGGAATAACAATAGATAATAATCTAACTTGGTCAAAACACTTAGAGTCTTTATCTAGAAACGTTGCAAGAAAACTACATCTTCTAAAAAGGATTAAGAACTTCTTAATTTGCATGCAAGAAAACTGTTCTTTCACTCTTACATTCAGCCTTTTATTGACTATGCCTCAACGCTTTGGGACTCAGCGAGCAATAATTCACTCTCAAACCACTAATTAGCCTTCACAAAAGAGCTGTCAAAGTAACGTTAGGTCGACCATCCTCGCTGTAGACTCAGACTATAAGCAATCAGGCATTCTCCCATTCAAAGCCAAACTTTTATACAATAAAGGGCTCTTTATGCATAAGGTACTCCATGGAAATGCTCCACTTTCTCTGACAAATATGTTCACTTTTAACGACTATCGACATTCACATAAAATAAAAACCTCCCGTTTGCAATGATTAATCTATACAAGTCTAGTTTGGCGTATTCTGGAGGAGGTTGGCTGGGAACCATATTCCTCAAGAACTAAAAAAATCAATCAAACTTTAAAAAAAATTCAGTCTAATTTTCAAAAATATCTTATGAATGTCTCAGATTTGACTGCACTATACCCTAAAATATATTGAAAACTCTCAATTCAGATTTAATTTACAAATATGTGATGTGTTCGAAGTTGACTCAATTCTACGCGCAAATTGCACTGATCATCCCATACCATTCATGTGTGTTTTTTTTTTCAAAGCTTTTTGTGGGTGTTTCTCCATGTCTGCTTCATTGTCCTTCTCTTCCTTTATCTCTGGCTATCTATCGCCATCGCCGGTCGGTCGGTCGGTCGGTCGGTCTCTCTCTCTCTCTCTCTCTCTCTCTCTCTCTCTCTCTCTCTCTCTCTCTCTCTCTCTCTCTCTCTCACCCCCATTCCCCCCCCCCCCCCCTCTTGCCCTGATTATTTTGTTTTTCTTGTTGTTGTTCTTGGTAGTGGTGGTGGTGGTGGTGTGTTATTGGTTTCTTTCTTTCTTTTTTCTTCTTTTTTTCAAAGGTTCTCATGCAAGCAATTGTTTACATTTTTTCATGTGTGTTTGTTTTATTTGCTTTTTTTTTTTTTTTTTTTATATATATCGATTTTTTTTTTGCCCAGAGGGCTGGATGTAAAAAAAGCATTCATCTTTGTCCACTATCCTCTTAAAAAATAAAATTCGTTCGTTCGTTCGTTCGTTCGTTCTTTCGTTCTATCTCTGTCTGTCTGTCTCTGTCAATCTGTCTGTCTCTGTCTCTGTATGTCCGTCTGTCTGTCTGTCTCTGTGTGTGTGTGTGTGTGTGTGTCTGTCTGTCTCTCTCCATCCTTTGTTCACTGTTCTCTCTCTCTCTCTCTCTCTCTCTCTCTCTCTCTTCTCTCTCTCTCTCTCTCTCTCTCTCTCTCTCTCTAGGCGTAGCAAAATGAATCCAGCATGGCTTTAAAGATTTGTTTTGTTTGACGGGCGCCTTGGTGGCTCAGTAGTGGACCCCTGAGTTTGCTGTCTGACATTGTGGTTTCGAATCCCCACGGCGTTCAATTGAAAAAAAAAAAAAAAAGAAAAAACTTCGCTGCCTATCCAAACGTCTTGTCGTTCTGGGTATAACAGTATAGTGCTACCAGAGTCCCCATCCCCACACTTCTGCGATGATTATTCCCATGCATGTGTCTTTTCACTGTTGAAGGTAAGGCACAGGAACAGGAGTTTTTGTTTTTCTCTACCACAGTTTATCCAGTTGGTTGTGGTTAATTTCCTCACGATCAAGTGGATAGACAATACGGATGTCAACAGATGTCAGATGAATGTCCTTTTCTGTGATCATTTCCAACACGATTTCAGGAACCTGTTGCGTAAAGACCATCATGCCAGTCGCCAGGTCATGACAAGAGCAGCAGTGACAACAGCAGCAGTAGTAGTGGATGGAGAAAGTTAGTGACGACGGCAGTGATGGTGGTAACAGCAGCAGCAACGGCAGGAGTAGTAGCAGCAGCAGCAGTAGAAGCAGCAGCAGGAGGAGAAGTAATGGCAGAGAAGTAGTAGTGTCAATAATGTTATTGGCAATAGTAGCAGTTACAGCAGCAGCAGCAACAACAGCAGCAATATTATAATCTGTGAGTTTATATGCACCTACGACGGAAGAAACGACGATAATTTTAAATGTGTGATATTGGTGGAATGGTGATGATGAATGATGACGATCACTGCATTTAAAACTTCACAAACCATAACGATGGTGTTCAGAAGCGCCGATGACAACAAAGACAACGACGACAAAGAAGGCAAGAACAACAATGATATCCCTTAAACTACCACCATTACCATTCGTCTAAAACAGGTTTAGCGTTCTCCCCCACCACCTCAAAGGGATCATCATAGCTCACAAAAGATAACCACCTCAGGAGAAAGGGGGTGAGAGGTGGGGATGGGGGACAGAGACAACTTAAAAAACCGCTAAAATGACATTGTCTTTATGTTCTGCACCTACGATTGGAACTTGGGACTTCTTGAGTGCCAGTTAAAACGTGTAATCAGCTAAACCATTGAGGTGCTCTTTAAGCTTTGTATTTTCTTCATTTTATTATATTGCAAGCAACAGTTCTGTCAGGCATCTTTTCCACCCTAAAATCGTTTCAACTACTACTACTGCTGCTGCTGCTGCTGCTGCTGCTGCTGCTGTGAGCTTCCAATCCTTACCGACCGTAGCAACCCACAGACATCGCAGCAGGCTATAAAGCAACAAATTACCAGCCATGAAGGTTTCTTTTCTGTGCACTTTTTTCTGTAACTTCATAACTCCCCCCCCCTCAACATCCCCTTCCCCTCCACCCTCCACCCACCCCCCCCCCCCCCCCCCCCCCCCCGTGCTCACCTCCACGCCCCTCTCCTACCCCCGTCCCACACACAGTGCTATACCCCTTTTCCGTCTAATGACTTTAGACTCTCCACACTTAACATCACTGGCGGCACTGGTGACTCATGCAACGCAGTATGCAAGGCACCTTTCGGCAGGAATAATTGCGCTTAATCCCCCCTCCCCCCCCCCCCCCCCCCCCCCCCCCCCCCCGACCCCCACCCCCCCCCCCCCACCCCCCGTCTCTCCTTCCGAAATTGGCAAGCTGCGTTGTGAGCTATTGATAAGTAAAAAGGAAGTGAAAAGGGACAGAGAAGGGAGATATGTGCGTGTGTGTGTGTGTGTGTGTGTGTGTGTGTGTGTGTGTGTGTGTGTGTGAGAGAGAGAGAGAGAGAGAGAGACAGAGAGAGAGAGAGAGAGAGAGAGAGAGAGAGAGAGAGAGTGTGTGTGTGTGTGTGTGTGTGTGTGTGTGTGTGTGTGTGTGTGTGTGTGTGTTTGTGTGTGACTTTCTTACCCTATTAAGAGGGTGTACCATTTTGTTAATATCCCAGAAAGTGATTTTCATCTTTGTAAACCCAACTGCTTTTCGAATACATCCTGACACAGTTTATGGCGGAAAAGTTGTAAGAAAATACAGACCTTCTGAAAAGCTGATTCTAATGAAACACAAATCGACATTTCACCAGTAGATTTCTGTTTTTCTATGTAGTCAGAGTAGAACATGATTGATTACTGACAACATAAAATCTCTCCCATTATTTCTATAGAAGGAGATTGAGCATTGAAAATGCTTAGTAGAGACTAGACAGATCCAATGATCCGCGTAGAATCTTGTGTGCGTGTGTGTGCGTGTGTGTGCGTGCGTGCGTGCGTGCGTGCGTGCGTGTGTGTGTGTGTGTGTGTGTGTGTGTGTGTGTGTGTGTGTGTGTGTGTGTGCGTGCGTGCGTGCGTGTGTGCGTGCGTGCGTGCGTGTGCGTGTGTGTGTGTGTGTGTGTGTGTGTGTGTGTGTGTGTGTGTGTGTGTGTTGCTGATAATTTGGAAACCGAAACCACATATCTGCTGTTCAAAGGAAGCTGCTGTTTATGATACGTAGATAACGAATAATGAAAATACCTTTTAAATAAATCTTATCGCACCTCTGCTTCATAAAGATGTGTACGTTGTGTATGTCAACAGTGAAGTGCATTTAAACCGGAAAGAGGCCTGATCAGACGGTTAAACTAGTTTAAACTATTTTTCTATCTCAGTGTCTTTTATTCACCCATATCAATGGGCACGTCGTGCCACACGATTAACGATATTCTCTAAACTACGAGGCGGTTGGTAAAAAAAAAAAAAAAAGAAAATCAAGATGGCAGTTCAGCGCTTGTTTGGCTGCGGGCTGTTTCTCTCGTTGAAATTGCTAGCAGCTCAGATGCAGGCCGACGGGTGGGGATGCGAACCTGTAGGCCCAGGGAGGGTGAAGATAAGACATTCTGTGAATCAAAACAGCACAACTTTGCTATCCTGCCTCGAGGTGAATTTCTGAGGAACAGGGTACTATTTTGGATCCAGTTTGTTTGTCTGCCCTGTCTGGAAATCGATTCAAAAACGGTTTGATTTTCAGCAGGTGTCCAGGATTGTATGTACTGTATCTACAAGTGGTGGATGTTGAAGGGCTGGTTATTTTTGATGAAATAGCGAAGGTAAGACAGGTCCCAAATTGAGTCAAAACACAGTTCAAGGTAGGACGCATTTTGGGGGGGAAGGGATGGCGTAAGCGCGCAGGGTCTGCTTTCTCACTCGAGCATGGTATTTTCAATTGTTGCATTTCCATACTACGAAATCGGTAGACAGTTGTTTTTAGATGTATTAACAAACAGGGATAAAAACAGTGGAACGGAAATAAGATATTAAGTAATAAGATGATGTTAGATCATGACCCACCCCCAGGATACGGTGGTTAGTGCTGTAGGTTGCAGGCTGGAACATTGTGGGTTCGAATACAATCGGAGGCCTGTATTTGTGGAATTTCTCGCCGGCATCTATCCAGGGACAAGAGAGTCACAGGCTCAAATGGGAAAACAGCTACAGCGAGATTCATCCACTAAATGGACGCGTCTCAAAGAATGCTGCTCAAATTTCTGAAATAACTCTGCAGGCGTCTGTATCTCCTGGTCCTGATAGACGCCAGGGTATATTTTGGAAGAAAGCGAATAGTCCAGTCCTGCCATTTTATCTTAGATCAGAATGCATTATCTACGTTGTCTTCATTCTTAGCAAGAGAAAAAAAAAAACGTCACAATTGCAGCCCGTCGTGCTCTTTTCTCGACTTGCATACCACGACCATGCTGATGATCAGTTCATGTTGAATACTTAGTACTGCAAGTTCATGGGGACAACCATTAGAGGATAGATATCGTGGCGATTTTTTGTATACCAACTCACGACAACTCTACGATCGAGCAATTTGTCGTCAGTAGGGATGGAGGTGGGTGTGTGTGAGGGCGGAGGGGGATGTATGGAGAAGGGGGGGGGGGGGGGGGGGGGGGGGGGGGGCAGGGTTGAGTGCCTAGTAGGTGATGTTCTGCGTTTATTGGAGTACACGAGGCACCACAGAACCCCATCGAAGTCATTCCACTGTAGTCCCGCGTCCTTTCTGATTGGTTGCTCATGACAGCTTTTGTGGCAAAGGAAAATAACAGAAAGCATGGACTGAAATATTTACTCTCCACGTTTTATTATTAGGATACAGGAAACACAAAATGCCACCGTAAATATCGCTAAGAAGGTTTAGTAATTCATGAGGATATAGAATATCGTAGACAGTTTTCAATTTGTGAGCAGTAATTTACAGTGTATGTGTGCAGTGTTTATTTTGAAAAAAAAAAATCTTACTTAATGGAAGCAGAAGCTGCTTTTAATCTGAATTGGCGTTACAGACCTCCATCAAGATTGAGTCGATAAATCCTTGGGTCACACACAATGTTTTTGTCAGGTTTGGTTGAAATCGGTAGAATAGATTTTGCACAGACTTGCTGACAAACAAACAAACGGATTCAAGTGAGAACATCATCTCTTTGGCAGAGTCTTTTTTACCACCACCTCCACAGCTTCTGCTGCGCATAGAAAAGGTATTGTTGCAACTCCTGCGGCTGCAGCAGATAGCAACAGAATTCAGTGAACCAGCTGAAAGTTGAATCCTTTGAAGTGCAGCTCTTTCCCTATTTTCAATCGTTATTGTTGTTTGGCCGAGTGTTTTTGCTTTGGAACAACAGAATATTGTGAACACTGTGAGAGCTGGTGTTTGTGCTTGAAGCGGTAACAGTGAAGGGCTGTGTCAGAGAGGTAATAGGAAACTGTAATGGAGATCGGGGCTGGAAAGTCAGAGAAACTCATTTTCTTTTTTTTTTTTGGCGTTATTTGCCCATGGATCTGTTGGTCAGTGTTCGGACGACTCGTGGGGTGTGATTCTTACAGCTTGAAAATCACCTCTGTCCACTTAGCAATGTGAGTAGAAACCTTATTAAGGCCAGGGAGAGTTAAAGCAGCAGAAAGAGAGGAATGGGCTCTGGTTTTAGATCATGCTGTGCCCCAGACGTGGTGAACCTGCAACAGCTTACTGCCCATACAGACCTTGGACTATGGGAAGTTTACATTTTTGAAACAGAAATCACCAATCATTATCTGCCACATTCATTCCTGTCAAATATGTCTTACTTTGTCCAGCCTTGTCGAACTTTGAACCTGACTGACAAAGGATATGATTTTTTTTACCCCCTTGCCTAGAGAGTTATATTCTCAAGGGCGTCGGTTGACTTCATTGTCCTCTGTCAGAAAAACAACAACAACAACTACGAACTACGTACACAGATTATTTTGACGAACTTGGATGGACAGATGACATGTGGCTGAAAAACAAACCGTTTAAAACTTGGTGCCGGATCCAAGTTAACGAGAGATTGCAGGATTTCTAATTTCTCTCTCTTTAATATTGCTGTACCTGGTAGTTTACATTTTTACAGTTTATCCAGAAGTGATGCATGTACTCAATGAACAAATGTCTGTGGGATGTGTTAATATCTGCAAATTTATAAGATTTAGTGTAGGTTCAGATTACATTTGGATCCAAAGATAGGGAAGGCAGGGGAGCGTGGAGAATATTCCATGAGACTGCACAAGAATGCAATAAGATAGAAACTGGCAGTCACTGCCAAAGTATAGCTGGGGGGTGGCAAGGAGTTCATTAAAGAAGATTGTTTCAAAGTGAGTTATAGTTTTTGAGATATATCAAGAGATGTACCACGGATTCAGGTATGGTTTGAGTGAAGAAAAGAGGCACACACACACACACACACACACACACACACACACACACACACACACACACACACACACACACACACATTTGCAAGAATATGCAGGTACACATTTAAAAACAATTCAACAAGCAAATGCACGTTTATACTCCTTTCACAAACTCCCTACTCCCCCCTATTTGAAAGACCTTTACACTGAAAACAGACCTGCTAGCTTCATTGGCGCCCCAGGCAACACAGCATACACTCTACAGCTGCCATCAATAATGTGACACTTGATCCTTTCACGCTGCGCCGACACGCCTCACTGGGCTTTTGACAGGTCAATGGGATACGTCGGTATTGTGCAGGTCCTGTTCGTTCCACCTGTGGGAAATCTCTGCTGACAACAGGAACTGAAAGTGGAGAGGGTTCAGCATAGAACAGTGCGTGTGGTGGCGATCGTGGTCATGTTGGACAAAAAGGGGAGTTTTTGTCAGTGTTCCTATGTTTACGGCACTTCATGTTGAGATGAATGAAACTAAACATCAAGCAATTACTAGATACTAAGACAGTTAATACTTGTTTTATTGTACCGATATGTAGTATCCATTAGCCCATATTCATAATCAACATTCATCATATGTTGTGATAATATTAATCGTTTGGCATTGACAGTTCATATTTATGATATAAGTGGTGGTATTGGCCGTATTATAGAGGTAATTTACAATATTCGTGCTCTGTAGTTGAATTACATCGGTTGTATGATGTAGACGATCAATATTAATTGATACAACAGTAATTCAATATTCGTTGCATTATGTAAATAGACAGTATCAATTATTCTCAAGATAATTTCAATATGAATAGTAGAGATGAATTTAATATCTAGATGGAATGGGTGATCTTGTGGGGGATAATGCTGTCTGTAGGCGTTGTCGTCGTCATCATTATCATCATCATGATTTTCCACCACCACATATTACGCTTGTACACAGATAATCGTAAATACGGAGAGCACTGAGCACTCTTGATACATATAAACAGTGGAGGGGATAGGGCTGTTTGGTAGATAATACTGACAATACACCTGCTTCAGCTATTAGTGCAAAAATAAAAACACCAATAACAGTGGTGATGATAACCACTTAAAGGAACAGCAGCAACCATGCGATACCCACTGTTCCTTCATAGGAGGACACTCAGTCACCTGGTTTCACAACTAACCCAAGTGACAGTGCAAGAGTGCAGTGTCTTCTCTTGAGAGTTGCCCAATAACACTTTCAAACTGATTGCTGCTCCCGGGGTATATCTTTTTACACAATGCTTGGAATTTGTTGGCACATACCTGGATGTCAGTGTGGATGGGTTAGACAGAGTCAGTAGCATAGGAGCTACCATGGGGAATGGAGGAGGGAGTGGGGGAGTGGTGGGGGCAGGGGCGGGATAAGGGGGCACGAAGGTCAGGATGAGTCAGTAAAAACATATGAATGAAGAAAAACACAAGTAACATACGCAAAGTGAAACAACAGTGGCATGAAAGGTATTGATAATGATGATAAAAGGAAACGTTTCTGCTGCTGCTTGTGAACCAATTACTGGTGACCTCAGATCTCCCCACACCAGTAATGAAAGGTTATGCTTCATCAGGCATCTTTCACGCCTTCCTGTCCTTCCTGAAACCAGCTTGCTAACTGCAAAGCCGCCCCCCTAAGCAAACGCATAGGTAACCATACCTGCTACCCGTCGCCAAGCCCAATATTGGACACAGACAAAGAAGGGTTTCTGGGGCGCAGTGTACAAGCTTGATAGTGTCAACAGGATTAAGGGGGGAAGGAGGGTTTATAGCGTAACATGTTTCATGACAAGAATCATTGTGAAATGAGTAATTACACAAACACTTAACATTTCTTTGTCAATGATCATGTTTTGTTTTTTAAGTCAGAATGGCAATTTTCACTGTTTTGTCCATGGAAAGGATAAACACTTTTATCATGAATATGCTTTTCATTTAACCATAACACGGGTAGACATGATGGTGATTTTTGCGAAGTAAAAGAATACAATTTGGACCTCAGGATTGTAGTTTGGTCCTGCCTTTGACACCAGCAGTCCACTGGGGAAATGTGTGAAACGGCTAGACATAATCAACTTTGCACCTTTTTGTAAAGACATCAGCAGTAAAGACAATATACATGACAATTATTTCCTTTAAGTGATCAGTGCAATCCAGCAAAATCTCGATGCTCCTGGACACAAACCATAGTGATGATCGCCCGTGACGTTACACAAGGACAAAGAGCAAACATAGTTGTTATATATCTTTCGAACACAGTAAAAACTTAGTTGACTGGATAGAGATCTTGACTGAGAAGCTGTTCAGTCGTAGGTCTGTCGTGTGAGTCTCGTAGCAGGCGGGTATTTTAGTCTTCATCATTATCAGATTTATATTCGACGTCATCATCGGCAACGTCATTATCTAAGATGGAAAAATACCTCCAGCAATTTCACGATGTGTACTGGCGAAAACAACGCAATAAATATGTCGAGAATGCCATTGGCATTAGATAATAGGTGCAGACAATGGTACGTGTAATCGCTGCTGCTGCTGCTGCTCAACGCATTTTCTT
>JADBJO010000353.1:27500-35000 GCA_016801955.1 Conus betulinus | reverse complement strand
TGGTTGGGTCTGTGGGGTGTGCTCGGCAGCTGGAGGGTGGTTTCTTTTGCCGGTGGGCTCTGCAGTCATGAAATACGGGCAGGTACACCCATGGGGATACTATCTTAAGACTTTTGTGAGTTGCATCCTGTGGTCTGATTTACCTCTGTTCAAGAGCAATTATGTCCCTTGATATCTTAATGGAGTGTCCTGCGCGTGCCTGTACCCATCGTCAACACAGCGCAGGCCTCCAAGGGGGTACAGGACTGCTGAAAAGGCGGGTAAAGACAGTGCTTCTCTGAATCCCGACCAGCACCTTCCAGTGTTTCGTTTTTTGTACGTGTCATTTTGTCGTAGTTTGACATGTCCTAAAGGAAAGAGCATCAAAATACTCATCTCTGTATATTCTTGTCGTCGATTTAGAATGCATGTTTTTTTCTTAAGAATTTTGTCGTGCGACACAGGCCTACACGGATATGCACATGGAGCGTGCTCTAGAATAATGGTGAAGGTGACGACGAAATTCTGAATGATCTTCCACTGAGTGTGCAGGACAAAGTAATTATTGATGGTAAGGGGAGATCCCTCTGTGTGTGTGTGTGTGTGTGTGTGTGTGTGTGTGTGTGTGTGTGTGTGTGTGTGTGTGTGTGTGTGTGTGTGTGTGTGTGTGTGTGTGTGTGTGTGTGTGTGTGTGTGTGTGTGTGTGTGTGAAAGAGAGAGAGAGAGAGAGAGAGAGAGAGAGAGAGAGAGAGAGAGAGAGAGAGAGACAGACAGACAGACAGACAGGCAGACACACAGACAGAGAGAGAGAGAGAGAGAGAGAGAGAGAGAGAGAGAGAGAGAGAGAGAGAGAGTACGAGAGGAGTCTAATCTCTTTTTAGAGGTCTGCTGTGTCCAAAACGTTGTTGAGAGGAATAGAAGGAGAGAAGAGGTGGGCTTGTGAGACATGGAGTGGGCGGGTTCGGCTGGCGTGCGGAAAAAAAAAGGTGGTGGGCGTAGGGGGGAGGGGGGGGGGGGGGGGGGGGGGGGGGGGGGCAGCGGGTACACAAGCAATTTTATCCACACATACCACCTCCACTCATCTCTCCTTTGCTGCGTAATTTACTCTCACTGAATCTCTGTTGGAGGAGAGGATAGGAGGAGGGTTGTGCTCCTCGTTTAAAAATCAGACACTCGCCATAAAATTGCTGGGGGAGAGAGAGAGAGAGAGAGAGAGAGAGACAGAGACAGAGAGAGAGAGAGAGAGAGAGACAGAGAGAAGGGGAGGGAGGGCAACGGAGGTCGGGGTGGGGGATAGGCGTCGTGCGCAGTGCTTAATCCATGCGCACTGTATTCGACATCTACTGATAGCCCATTTCCGTGGCGATTCCGGAACACGTTTTCGGGTGTATTTCAAATGCGCCAATTAAAAGGCTTTCACGGTATTTATCGTTTTGGATTTGAGCCAGCAGGGGGACACCAAGGGAGAGGAAAAGAAGGGGAAGGAGAGCTTTGGGGATGCAGGGGGCAGAGCACCTTGGAACACTGGATAGTCTTGAAGCGTCACTGCATGTGCCAGCCTCTGGGCGGCGGATGTTGCAAGGGTTATCTTCCTGAGGAGTAAGACAAGTAAAACAGGATCTCAAACCGCCACAATTACCTGCGCATATTTCTGCCACCCCTCCCCCCCTTGCCCCCCTCCCCCCTTACCCCCCCCCCCCCTTTCCACCATTCCCCACCTCTTCCCTGGCTCCTGAATTTCAATACATTTTTCATGTGTTCATCACACAATGTTTTGTTAATAGGTGAAAGAGAAGATCTTGTCTTCTTTCCCCGCATATTTTGGAAAAAAAAGTTACATGACACACGTGCACCATACATTTAGCTTTCAGCGGTGTTAACATGCGCTACACTCAAGCTGGAGCCAGGCGGGCAGGCTTAACACTGTATCCGAAAGGACTGGCGCTATTGACATCAAGTGGAGTCTGACACGGGTGGGAAATTGGGTAAGGTGAAAGAATTCACGTGGCAGTTGAAGAAGTTGAAGGCATGAAGGCATGGGGGGGGGGGGGGGGGGGGGGGGGGGGGGGGGGGGGGGGGGGAGACGAGAAGGAGAGGAGGAGGAAAAATGTGGCGGTAGGGGTAGGGGTATGAGAAATCGGGACACCAAAAAAGAGAAGAGAATGATATACAGATGCGAGATGGGATGAGAACAAGGGAAAAAAATAACCCTGAATAAAACAGAAAGAAAAAGAACAAGCGGGAAATGCTTGTGAAACATGAGCAGGAAAAAAAAAAACAGGAAGGAGAAGAATCGACGTAAAACAGACAGAAAGAGATATTAAAAAAAACAAACAAAACAGTAAACAGGACAAGGCGAGAAAAAGAGTCTCATGTGTTGGTGGAGAATGACAAAGTAAACTAGAAGGATTAGAAAGATTAAGGGGAAGGGGAAGGAGATGCAGGAGAATGAAAATAAGGGGGAGAGTGTTGGCAGGACAGTAGAAGAAGACAGGAAAAAGTGGAAAGAAGAAAATGAAGAAGAAACAGAAGACTAAAGACGAGGGGAAGGTACTGACAGTGAGAATTGAAGTTAAGAAGGAGACGAAGAGTTTCAGCTTTAGTTTCATCAAGGAGGTGCCACTACGTGTGGACTTGTCTATGTCCGCTGCACTTCATCTGCTAAGTTTTCACATCACACTGCGCACGATTCATAACTGATGGATAAATGAAGTAATGACTGATCTAGGGCATTGAGGAAAGGGGTGTTTCTCATTGCTGCAACTGAACAGATGACTGACAAGTGTATGACCCTCATGTACCGGTCAGACCTTGGGTAACGGAAGAAAAAAGAGACAAACGAAGCAGAAGAGAAACAGAAGACAAAAGACCAGGTAAATACGCCATGAAAAGAAAAAAAAAAGTAGTGGAGAAAAAGGAGAAAGAGACTGAGGAGAAGGGAGAACACAAGAAACTAGACGAGAAACTATGCAAGAGAAGAAGATAAAGAAAGAAAGAAAGAAGAAGAAGATGAAGGAGAAACAGAAGAATGGGAAACTGGTTAGAAGAGAGAAAAGGGAACTTCAGAAAGAGAAAGAGAATGAAGGAAGAAGAACGAAGAGAAGGAGAATGAAGAGGAAGAGAATATACTGGAGGAGAAAAAAAAAAGGGAGGAAGGCTAAAAAAAAGGGGGAGATAAAGGAAAGGAGAAAGATAGTATCTTTAAAAAGCAAATAAGTGCGCTGGACTTGAAAAAACAGAAAAAGAGGAGAAATTTTCAAGAAAGAAGAAGGAGGGGGTGTTGGACAATTATAAGTGGAATGTGTTGAAGTTAAAAAGAAGAAGGAAAAGGGCAAAAGGGATAATAAGTGGGAGAAAGGAGAGATAACGCGGATAAGGGTAAGTTGAAGCAATTTGTTAAGAGTAACAGGAAGATAAGAAGGCGAAGAATGATAAAGGAAACAGAAGAAGGAGAGAAAAAAAAAAAAAAAAAGAGTAGACAGAACATGGATGGTGAGGGAAATGTGTGAGAGAAGAAAATAAAGAGTAGAAAAAAGACAGGGAAAATAAAAGAAGATTTCGAAAAAGAGGCGATAAACTATACAGGAGAAAATCAACTGGAAAGAAAGGAGCGCACTGAAGGAGAAAAATAATGATGGTGAAGAAGAATAGTGAAATATGTGAAAAGAACAAAAATGGGGCAGGAGTGGGAGGTGAGGGAGAGACGAAAGAATAGAGTGATCAAAAAGAAATAAAAGAAAGAGGAAAAGAAGAACAAATAGAAGAAGAAAAAAAAGAAAAAGGAAAAAAACATAAACGAGAAGAGAGAGAGAGAGAGAGAGAGAGAGAGAGAGAGAGAGAGAGAGAGAGAGAGAGAGAGAGAGAGAGAGAGAGAGAGAGAGAAGAACAAATAGAAGAAGAAAAAGAAGGAAAAGGAAAAACAATATAACGAGAAGAGAGAGAGAGAGAGAGAGAGAGAGAGAGAGAGAGAGAGAGGAGAGAGAGAGAGAGAGAGAGAGAGAGAGAGGATGTTGAAACGAAAAGGTAAAGGAAAAAGAATACGAAAGAGTAACAGGAAGTTGAGAAGGAAATAAAAGAGTCCACAAAAGACGAAGGAATCCCCCTCTGACCTATCGGGATCTGGTTGGTTCCAGAAAGGTGCTTTATCATTGGCTCATCCGTCAGTGTTCTCCGCTGGAGCCAATTAATGTGCTCTCTGTCTGCGTCACTCTTTCTCTTTCCTACCGTCCACCTCTGTGTGTAACTCTCTCTGTGTGTGTGTGTGTGTGTGTGTGTGTGTGTGTGTGTGTGTGTGTCTTGTCTTTTTTTTTTATATCTATGTGTCTGTTCGTGCATGTGTTCATTGCTCTCTTAATCCAGTAATATACAAAATATATGCTGGCGTTTAGATGTCTGATGTGTTGGTAGTTTGTTGTTTTTTGTGTCGATTTATCGGTATTTTTGCATGATTTTGAAACATGCGGACGGTTGGGGAAGGGAGGATGATGAGGACAAGGGGCCCCGCTGGAGAGAAGTTACATGTGCAAAATAATATGCAGGTGTATGGGGGTGTCTGGCTGCTGTTTTTTTTTTTTCCCTAAGTTGATCTGTCAGTATTTTTCATGTTGTTGAAATGGAGGGGGTGAGGTGGGGACAGGCATGGGGATGATGGAGGGAGGAAGGGTTGGTGTAAAAAGTAAGAGGGACAGGCTGGGTTTTGAAATGGTTAGATATGATGCTAGAGCTTGGTTTGCAGCCATTGATATTGTGCATTGTTATTTTTCTTTCTTGATATGTGCATGTAAAAAAAAAGGTAAATGTGAAGGCATTTGACTAAGTGTATAGCTATTCTTGATAATGATAAAATAAACACACACACACACACACACACACACACACCACACACACACACACACACACACACACACACACACACACAACACACACTAACATACAGCGGTTTCAGAGAACATCTATATGTAAATCTAGCAACAATTCAACATGCCAGACAATGTTTATGCTCCTTTCACAACTCCCTAACCCCTCCCCCCAACACACCCCCCCCCTTTCCCCTCCCCCCCGCCCCTCCCCCTCCCCCCTCCCACCCCCACCCCAAGTTGAAAGACCTTCACACCTAAAGCAGACCTGCCAGCTTCACTGGTGCCCCAGGCAACATAGCATACAGTCCACTCGTTTCTTTGATAATTCCACACTTGATCCGTGCACGCCGCGCTGTCACGCTTCACTGGGGCTTTGACAGGTCAATGCCGTATGTCGGTATTGTGCGGGCTCAGCTCGCTCCATCCTTTGGGAAGCTCTGCTGACAATGCTACGTGAAAGCTGAGAGGCATAAGGTACAGCTGTGCGTTTGATGGCGATACGATGATTTGAAAGCAAAAAGTGTAATCTAAGATACCCTCAGCGTTTCTTTGTATGTGTGTTTCTTTTCTTTTACATTATTTTTAAACTCCAACCGTTTGTGGTGTTGAGATGATAAAACTCAACGTCAAGCAGTTCACTAGATATTTCATACGTGTTCTGTCATTTAGATATTTAATATTCATTGCATTATATTCATGATGAATAAATTCGTAAATAATATTTTTTCACAATTTGTGGAAAATCAATATTTATCATTCTATATTAATACGTGATATTCATTATATTATATAGATAATCAGTACTCACTGTCAAACAGAGGCAGATTAAATAATCGCGTTGTATAGTTGATTGGTATCAGTTGTATTACTACAACAGCTATTCAGTTTTCATCACGTCATATACATGAACAAGGTTTGTTATTCTGTAGATAATTTGTGATGTAAATATGAGAGAAGAGTTTTGATATATAGATTAAAAACATCAGATCAGTAGTCTTTTTCTGAAATAATGGCTGGTCATCATCATCATCATAACCAACATCATGATGACCATGGTTTTCTATTACCACAAGTTAAGTCTGTATATAGAAAATGGTAACCATGGATACTACTTAATACTTATAAACCAAGAAGGAGATGCGCTTGTTAAGTAGGTATTAAACATGCCTGTTAAGTGGGTATTAAACCTGGATGCTACTTAATGTTTATAAACCAAGAAGGAGATAGGCCTGTTAAGTGGGTATTAAACATGGATACTACTTAATGCTTATAAACCAAGAAGGATATAGGCCTGTTAAGTGGGTAATAGTGGCAGTAGTCCTACTCCTGAAACTCATCATCAGCATCATCATCATGGTTGTCCGTCGTGGTCGACGAAGACGTCAGTGACTCCGCATATGTGAGTGCAAGCCAAAGCTGGACACCCAAATACGTCCGCACTCTGGGCATGCGACAACTGTCACTGGGTCAGGTCTTCTCTGAAACTAGTGCATAAATAATAACATCAATAACGATGGTAACACTGAATACCCTTATGAATAGCAATCACCATGATAAATGAAGCTGTATCTCCAAAGGGGCACACTCCCTCACGTGGTTCTGCCATTAAACAATCGAATACTGGATCAGAACAGCCCCCACTGAACACCACCAAGGTGACTCTGCAGGGGTGCAGCGTTTTCTCTCGTGGGTTGACTCATGATACCTTGATACATATGCTCCCCGGCTTGACGACACCAATATCAGGGTGTATGTAGAAAATGGATTTAAGAAGCATAGGAGTAAATTTGATGGAGAAAGTGGATGGGGGAGATGGGGATAAGGAGTGTAAGGGGGAGCACTGAGGATGAGTCAGCGAATGAAGTAAAACAACAAATAAATCAATTAAGAAACAACATCATTAACAACAATAATGACTTATGTAAATAACACAGAAACGAACAACACTTATGCAATGCAAAACGACAGGGGTACGAAAGGTAGTATCGATAATGAAGGTAATATCCAACAATACTGCTGCTGCTTCTGCTGCTGGTTCATCGCTGCTGCCCAGTGCCATTATTGATGGGTCATGTATCTCCCCCACACCAGCAATGAAATGAAAGCTCATCCACAGGGTTTGTTAGGCAACTTTCACTTCTTCCAGTGCTCCCTGGAACCAGCATGCTGACTGCACAAGCGCCTCCTGCAGCACAGCGTAGATTACTATACCTGCTAGCCGTCAGCAATGCAAATATCAGATGCCGAATCCATTCGTGGGAGCAGCATAGGAGTTCAAGAATGTCAAAACAACTGATTCACACACACACACCCTCCCCGTTTTATAGTGTACTATTTTTTTTAATGAAAAATAGCTTTCATGACGAAATGAGTAGTTACACAAAAACATAACATTCCTTTAATGATAAGCGTTTGTGTTTTACGTCAAGATAGTAATCTTACCTGCTTCCAGCGTAATGACAAGTTCATATGAAAACAAAACGATCATGATGTTCATGGAAAGAATAAACACACACATCGTGAATACACTTTTCATATGGTCTTGAAACTGGTGGGAATGCTGGTGGTATTTGCAGAATAAAGAAATACATTTTGGACATCAAAATTATGATCCTGGTCTCCCTTGAGTCCACTTGACAGGATGTCTAACAAAACACCATCA
>JADBJO010000353.1:7500-22500 GCA_016801955.1 Conus betulinus | reverse complement strand
GCTGCTGCTTCTGCTATCATTACTGCTGTTTCAGCTTATCATCACTGCTGCATCTGCTGCTGTTCTGTTGTTGTTTTTTTTTAACTGCTGTTGCTGCTTATATTATACTGCTGCTGCTGCTACTACTATTATTATTATTATCATTGTTGGTATTGCTACTAGTATTTTTGCAGTTGCTACGTCTATTACTGCTGCTGACGTTTTTTTCTTTTGTCATTATTACTGCTGCCGCTGCTGCTGCTGCTTCTGATTCTACTACTGTGTATACTGCTACAAGTACGTTTACTGCTGCCAGTGCTGTTGCTCGTTCTACTGCTAATACTGCTACTACCTCTTGCATTACTGCTACTACTGTTGCTGCTGCTGTTACCACGGCTGCTGCTCATGTTGTACTGTTTCTGGTACAGTGACTACAACATCGTCTACTACAATTGCTTAGTTTCTTGTGCTTTTGCTGCCGTAAAAACGGGCAAAAATACCTCGGAACACCTGCAGCCATGTACAGCTGTATAACAACAATTCTTTTTTTTTTTTTTTTTTTTTCAGTCAGTTTTATTTTTATTTATTTTTTTTTTTTTAACTTTTTTTTTTTTTAATTTCATTTCAAACATTTACATGAACATAAAACATACATAAGCAATAAGAATTTTGGAGAGAAAAAAAAGAGAGAATTCAGCAATCACACAAGCAAGAAGAAATTCCGGGGGGGGGACAGAGACAGAGACAGAGAGAGACAGAATAGAGGGGCACGTTGGATGGATTACATTCAATCAATATGTTGGCATAAGTTACTTTCACAAAGTAAATCACACTGGCCAGAAAACACAAACATAACCATCAATAAAGAGATAATAATGATGTCAGAACCGACATATGTACAGACTCATTTGCAACATTAGGTAGTCTGTGTGTGCAGAGATCACAGCATAACAGGTTACCCAAAAGTTGACAAAGCGTTTAAGTCTGTGAATATGGGTCATAGGATACAGATCGAGCGATGTTTAAATAGTTAATCATTTACAAATAATGGTTTGTACACTGACCATTTCACAGTGAAATCTACATGGTTTAATTTTAAGTATGCGATGTGTGTTCTTCAATTTATACCGATTCCTTAGTTTCCTTATAAATGCACTTACTTGTGGTAGACTGTTTTGTACTTTACAAAGTGTATATATAGTATATTTTGCGAAGAGAATTATAAAATAAAATATTACATCATCACTAGAAATTGCTGCATCATTACCAAATAGTATCAGTGACTCTGTTAGCCCGCACATTTTGTGCATTCATACATCTTTCTTTCATTAAATCAGTGAGATTATTCCAAAATAATTGTACATAATGACACTTCCAGAACACATGATCAATACTATCTTTATACTCTCTCCACAAAAGTCACATCTGTCATTATTTTTTTTACACACAATTTCCTTTAATATGATATTTGTACATAGACATCTATGCATTATTTTTCAGCTGAAACCACTGGAGTTTTACATCCTGTATCTTGTGTGCGTATAAAAAACAAGATTTCCAGTCATGGGATGTTGAGAGCTTGGCATCCCATTTTTCGCAGCATTTAGGCGTTACTTTATTTGTAATCAGTATATCATAATATAATCTACAACCTTTGTAAACTGCAAGCAGTTGTTTAAAACACAATGATGAGTTCTGGTACGTATTATTAGTTATATTAATGCCAGACTTTTTTGCATAGTCAAGTATTGCAGATCTGTAACAGCGTAAGTAAGGAAATCGATATTAATATCATACTGATCTTTGAAACGTGTGTAAGTGAGGAACTGCCCATTATCATCAAAGAAATGGGCAACACAAAATATGTTTTTGTTATGCAATACTTGTGAGACGATAAATTTTCTTCCCATTTGAAACCGCTTGTTATAGCATAAAGGTTCGGCAAGAAGTTCAGCAGAATTTTTAGAATACATTTGTAGTAAAACACTTTATATGCTTCAAGAACTTCTGACCAAAACTGATTGTATTTAGTGAATTTTGAGACAAACTCTGGTCCATACTTGTCAATAAGTTCCCATTTCGGAAAGTTATGCAACAGAAGACTTTTCCATTTATGTTTTGTTTTTTCAGCTTTACGAATCCATGAAAGTTTCAAAGATAAGACAAATGTTTTCAAATCAGGAAGGCCAATGCCTCCATTCCTTACACTATTGTGTGAAATGTTTTCGACTGATTTTGTCTGGTTTCCTATTCCAAATAAATTTAACAGATTTGTTGACACGTTTGAAAAAATATGTCTGGTGGGTTTGGTAAAAGGAGCCAGAGGTGAGTCAGCTTTGAAAGGATTATAGATTTTAATATTGCAACTCTGCCAAGAGGTGTGATCTGACGTTTAACCCATATTTTGAACAGATACTTTACTTCTGCTAATTTTTCTGAGTAATTAACTTCAAGACATCCTTTTAAATCATTAGTGAACCAAATACCTAACACACGAAATTTCGGCGGATTCCAGTTTAACCTAAATGTTCCATATAACGAGCTGTGGAATTTTTGCGACTCCCAAGCCAAATCACACTAGTTTTGCCCGAGTTTATATGGAGCCCTGAGACAGAATTGAACCTGTCAAGTACATACATCTATGCAGTTTCAAAAGACTTTCTGTCTCCTGCCAGTAAAAATTCAGTGTCATCAGCGTACTGTGTCAGCTTGTGTTCAACATTATTCACCGTAATGCCTTTAATATCTGTGTTTTCTCTTACAGTCATTGCTAATATTTCAACACATAATATGAAAAGATATGGAGATATGGGGTCTCCCTGTCTACAACCTTTTGTTATTTGAAACCATTCTGACACCTGGCCATTCACTATCACACAAGATTTAGTATTTCTATAGAATGTACTTATCCATTTACATATGTCTTCTTTAAAACCAAATGCTTTTAATACTTTAAACATGAACTCCCAATTTATCGAGTCAAAAGCTTTTTCAAAATCTATATTTAACAGCAATCCTGGTAATTCATGTTTATCTAAGTAGGCAATTGTATCATAAATCAGTCTTAAGTTATCCCCAATATACCTATTTTTCATAAATCCGGTTTGGTCTTCACTGATGATTTTTGGTAATACTATCTTTAAACGATTTGCAATACAGGATGACCCGATTTTATAAATCACATTTAATAACGAGATAGGTCTCCAGTTTTTTATATACTCTCTGGGTCTATCACGTTTCGGAATGCAAGTAATGATTCCTTCTTTCTGTACATTTGAAAGTTCTCCTCGTTCAAAACTCGCATTCAGTGCTCTTACAACAAAGAGTCCTATTTTTTTTTTCCAGAAAACTTTAAAAAATTCTGCGCTGAAAACCGTCTGTACCGGGACTTTTATTATTTTTTCATGTTCTTTAGAACACATGTAGCTTCTTCTAGACTTATTTTCCCCTCTAATCCTTTTGCTTCCTCTTCGTTTAAACACGTGATATTTTCTACTAAATCTTTAATTTCGCAATTTTCCACCTCAGTCTTTGCATATAGCAATCTATAAAATGTATACACTTCTTGAATAATGTCTTTCTGGTTTGTTAGAGTATTGCCATGTTGGTCTATCAATCTAGCCATATTTTTGCTAACATAGTGACGTTTCTCTAAATTACAGAAATAGTTACTCACTTTCTCCCCTTCCGCTATCCATCGAGCTCTCGACCTTAACAACTCTCCCTCCATTCGTTTTTCCCTTATCTGTTTTAACTGTTCTTTTTTCATGTCTATAAATCTGATGTCTTCTTCATTTTTATTTTCAATTCTGTCTAGTCGTTGTACGTCATGTTCAAGCTGTTCTTCTTCTTCTGTCAGTTTTTTTCTTTTTCATCGTGGCATATGAAATTGTTTTGGATCTTATTTCCATTAAAAAAAGTCAAGAAATATATCATCCGGGATAGAAAACCTCAGCTCTTCGTCAGTTACTTCCTCTACGTTTGCATTTAGCGCGTTTTCTTTTTTAACCTTATCAATTTCCGAATTTATTTCATCTAAATACATTTTATCTTTTAGAAGGGACGTATTGAATTTCCAAAAGGTGTTACGTTTACCGGTGTCTTCAAATTTTAATTTTAAGACAACAGCCGAATGATCTGTCCTGTAGCCACTTTCAATGTCTGCGTCCTCTACAAACGACACTACTAAGTCTGAGATCAGAAAAAAGTCTAATCTGGCCTGCTGAAAAGGGTTGGTTCTTCTCCATGTGTATAACGAAGGCATTCTACGTTCAATTCTCGCCAGATATCGTTCAAATCTAAGTTTTCGATCATATCATCAACTGCCTCTTTTGCTTTAGGATTATTAACGTGTTTTATAATTGTGGTAATCTTTTTCAGGCTCAAGAACTAGATTAAAATCCCCAGCTATTATAATATTTTCAACTTTTATTTCACTAATCTTTTGTTTCAGGTCAGGTTACTATAGAACTCTGGGTTGTTGTCTCTATTTGGCCCGTATATGTTTACAAGGAGAAAACTCTTCTTATGGATTTCTACAACTACCATAATATAATTACCTGAATTATCTTTAATAGTTCTTTCAACCTTAAATTCAAAGTTATTATTAAACATTATCGCGACTCCTCTTGCATTTGATGTAAAGCTTGAGAAATATCCCTGATACCCCCATTCCGCTAAAATATACTTTTCCATTTTCTTCTCAAAAATGTGTGTATCCTGCAAAAAATAAATGGAATGGTTTTTGTTTCTCATGTAATGAAAGATATCCCGCCTTTTCTGGGCGGTATTGAGGCCCTGACAATTAACAGAAAAAATTGATACACCACTATCCATTTTTTACAAGATGAGGTTTAAATTGAACACCAAAAAGACACAGTAATGTTTTGCTATATTCCAGGACAACAAATTTGTCCACACACATTGAATACAAAAGAGCACATCCATCCAACTTCATAGGGAGAGAGGAGCAGTAACAAACCAAAAATTTCAAGTCTAAAGGAAAAGAAAAATGCATGTCTTTGAGCACAATAATTGTCATGAGAGGAAATAAGAGAGAGGGAGACAGAGAGACAGAGACAGAGAGAAAGAGAGAGACAGGGAGAGAGAGAGAGACAAAGAGAAAAAAAAAGTATGTACAAACAGCAACAATTATCACAAACAAAAGCAACAACAATAAATCCAAACAAAGGCAAAAATACTTAGTAAGTAGCCAGCAGTATCAAGCCGAAAAGAGCTAGCCCATTGCTTCCTCTCTTTCTTTTTTTTTTTTTTTTTCCTTCCCCCCCCCCCCCCCCCCCTTTTTTTTTTTTTTTTTTTTTCCTTTTTACAATATTTGGTGGTAGATAGGGGATCATTCTCCTCCCACTAATGCTAAATCAAAAAAAGCAGAAAAGAACAACAACAAAAATGACGCCGATGTTTTGTCATTTTGTTTAAGGTTCAGAAGTCGTCTGAATGCAAAAAAAAAAACCCACCAAAACAAAAAACAAAAACTTGTTGCATCAAAAATCGTGCGTGCGCAAGAGTATGCGAGAAAAAAAAAAAAAAAATCATGTACGTGCAGAATTTATCCATGTTCAGGGGGGGGGGGTTGGCGGGAGTTACAGGGGTAAAAACAAAACAAAACAATTCACCAGAGTCAAGTAATGAATGTGCACCTTTTTTTTTTTTTCTTTTATAACTTTGTGTCCCTCCTTCCCCCCTTCCCCTCCAGTCTCCCTCCTATCCCCGTCTTCTTTCCTTCTCAATGTAACGACTTTACCGCTCAGATTTACAGTCATTGACTTTGCAGGTGGCAGACCAATGTAGCGTCGTAAAACCACAGGTGGGTCTTAGTCCTCTTATTCCTCTTGTCGTTTCCCAGGCAATCGACCGTACTGGTCTGCAATGGGTCGAGGAGTGGTTGAATGATGGTTGGCTTGGCCCTATGTTGACTTGCCGTAAGTCACATTCGCGTTTTCAGTCCTATACTTTCCTGTGTGTTTGCCTGGGTGGTAAACGGCAGGCCTGCAGAAAATCAAGCTAAAATGGTGGACATCGGTGTAACACATTGCCCCCCCCCCCCCCTCCATATATATATATATATATATATATATATATATATATTATATATATATATATATATATATATGTGTGTGTGTGTGTGTGTGTGTGTGTGTGTGTGTGTGTGTGTGTGTGTTGTAGTTAAAATTTGTGATTACAGTAGAGGATTTTGGAGATGTCATGCACTTTCTTTCTTTTTTTTTTATTTTTTTTTTTTTTTGGGGGGAGGGAGGAAGGAGAGGGGGGTGGCGGTTCAAGATCAGTACAAGGAATGAGAATGCAATCAACTCGTTGAAGTAATCAGCTGTGAAGCTAACCATCAAGCAATCAGTAATAATCATCGAACAACTCGTGGGTCGGATTACGTGGGGTGGGTGGGGGTGGGGATGGGCGGGGGGTGGGGCGGGGGGTGGCGTTAAACTCCTGTTTCTACCCAGCAAAAAAAAAAAAAAAAAAATGGTACATGATACAATTCAGGGGGGGGGAAGGTTAGGCAGCGGAAGGAGTGTGTCAAGCTCCACCCTCCCATTTCACCAAGCTCCGGACATAGTGTCAGTGTAAAAGTTTACAGCCCTAATGGTCATTAGCTTATGAATGTTTTAAAGAAAAGAACTCATTCTGATTCTCGTCTGTGTAAACATCACCCTCTTCCCCTTCCCTGTTCTCACCCCTCCCCCCCCCGCCCCCCCCCCGCCCACCCTCTTCTCTTTCTTTTCGTTACTATACACAGTCCTTTTTGCATTAAAAGGTGTGATTTCTCTGTCCAGGAACCAAACTCTGTAGAAGTTCAGGTAATTCTTTTTTTTTTTAATGTTAATCGTGACACGTCTTAAGGCTCACGAGACCCAGACAAAGTTCAACGAGCAAGATAATGTGATTGATCGTGGACACGTTGCATCTCAGCCCAGTCTTTAATTCAATACTTACCCAGCTGTACGGGAGCAATCTCCTCCGCTGCACTGACCTTTTTTTTTTCTGGCAGCGAGGCGTGAGTAAGAAATGGGAAACAAAATACAGCCCTTAAGCACGGTTTTTGAGAGAGAGAGAGAGAGAGAGAGAGAGAGGAGAGAGAGAGAGAGAGAGAGACAGGGGGAGGGGGGGAGAGAGAGACAGACAGGGGGGGGGAGAGACAGACAGAGAGTCAGGACAGACAGAGAGAGAGAGAGAGAGAGAGAGAGAGAGAGACGGGGAGGAGAGAGAGAGAGACAGACAATCAGACAGACAGACAGAGACAAGGACAGAGAGAGAGAGAGAGAGAGAGAGAGAGAGAGAGAGAGAGAGACGTAAAGAGAGAAAGAGACAGACAGACAGAGAGATAGAGAGAGAGAGAGAGAGTGTGTGTGTGTTGTGTGTGTGTGTGTGTGTGTGTGTGTGTGTGTGTGTGTGTGAGAGAGAGAGAGAGACTAGAGAGAGAGAGAGATAGAGAGAGAGAGAGAGAGAGAGATGGGCAATAGCGGCAGGGAGGAGGGCTGTGGGGGTTTCGCACGAAGCCATTGTGGAGAATAATGTCTTCAAAGAAGCGCTAGTTCACGCTGTTTTACTCACGACTTCACCAGGCGGAAGCATGAAAGTCTAAAGGGTACTGAAGCCCAGTGCAGCATGAAGTAGGGAAGTAGCGGTCGTAGTGCTAGTACTCTCAAGCAAACCTCAGGCGATGGTCCTGATTAAAAACAAATCAGCCATCATAGTTTATGGCAGTACCAGACACCCTCCACGAATAGGCTGGTATAATGGAAGCGATAGAGAAGTACAAGAGGCGCACGAGATAGCGTAAACCTTTGTCGGGAATGAACGGATCCTTGATCCGCCTTTTGATCCAGGTTCACCCCATAACTTAACGGGTATGCCATTGGCTCACATTCCATCGTATTCACCAAGTTAATACACAGTCTGGCAGATAGACGAACAAACAAACAAATAGATGTGGATAATAAAAAAGATCCTATGTGGATAATTAAAAAAAATACTTCTATGGGGGAGGTAGCCACTTGTTCTGTCTAGACCCTGTCCATTTATTTGTTAGTTTGTCTAATTTTCTAAACTTATGGTGACCCAATTTCGTCAAAACATGTATTATGGCACGGGGGACGAATCCATTACATTCTTGGTGCGAATTGGAGCAACCGATCCTGATCATATAGCCGATCCTGGATCGTTCAGTAAGATTACGACTAATATTATTAGGCAAACACAGCTGAATCGATTTTAACGAAATTTGGTGGAAGCACTGGATATCTCATAAGAATGACCCTGTAAATTTTTTGTACGGATCCGTGGCCCATATCTGAGTCAAACAGTGGATCCAGGTTCTGTTTGAATTATTGCTCCGATTGTTAGATATTTTTGCATTAAACATGAACACGTGGAGGTTATTGTTACAAAGTGATAACCGTCCACAGAGGGATATATTTTCATGGAGTATAAAACACTTTCTTTTATTACACACGTTGGCTTTTGTACGTTTTGCTGTCATTTCTTTTAAAATATACGGAAAATTGCTACTTAAGCCCGGATAAGCTTATACTTCCCATAGCGACAAAAATATTTTCTTTTTACTTGTCTGGACGAGCGGATTCAAAATTTTATTTATACTTGTCAGACGTTTGCGCTGTCCTGTGTGCTCTTTCTGGTTACAGATGTTGATGAGAACAACAACAACAACAACAACAACAGCAACAAAGGCCTTGACGGACGAATATGGTACTGATGACAGCGACGACAATGATTAAAAAACCATGTTAATGACCATGCTCATGATTCCTCATGTTGCAGGCCAAATGAAGACAGGGAGAACAAAGTCGGCGTAGATTTTTTATGGCGGGGAACAGCACTGTGCGAGTCAAAGGTAAGGAAAAAATGCAGTGAGAGATGCTTTTTTTGGTCTCCTGTAGTACATGTCTGTTTTGTCGCTTGTGAGGCCTACCCCTCTGAAGTTGCTAAGGAGACACAGTTAACAAAAAGAACGGATTGAACTCAGGAACTCTCGCGAAAAAAAAAAGAGGGGGGCGGGATGGGTGGGGGGGGAACATGTGTGTGTGTGTGTGTGTGTGTGTGTGTGTGTGTGTGTGTGTGTGTGTGTGTGTGTGTGTGTATGTGTGTGTGCGCGCGCGCGCGAGAAAGCCCACGACACGCAGCACACATCTGTTCAAAGTTACGCACTTAAGTGACAAAGAATGTGCGGTATGACCCTTCTCTCGGTTTTTAAGAGATTTGAATTATCAGAATGTTTTTACACTTCTTTTCATGAGAAGCTTCAAATCATGTCCTTAATGGCTTTAGAGGGGTGGTATAGTTTTGGATATTTTTCATGGATGTGTTTTGTTTAGTATTTTTTTTTCTTCTTTTTTTTTTGTGCTGATCTCCATTTCGTTTTAGCATGCTTCAGTTCAAAATGGTGCACTCATGTCACAAAGAATGCATTTACACTTCTTGTTTTTGAGAAGCTGCAGATCATGTCCTTGGCGGCTTTAGAGGGGTGGTGCAGCTTGAGTATTTTTCATGCGTGTGTTTCTTTTTTTTTTTTTATCTATCTTTCGTTGAGATTTCTTTCATTTCTTTCGTGTTTTCTTTTCTTGTTCCTTCTTCACTTGATATTACCTTCATCAAGGAAGCGTTCGTTTGGTTCTATTGTTGTTTGTCTATTTGACGCAGATTTACACAAACACTACCAAAAGCAATTTCATCGAATCATGATGGAACGATGGGACAATGACGGGTAGACGAACTCACTGAATGTCGCTGCAGACCTCGTTAAGGAAATTCAAATCAGAAGAAAAAATCCAGAGATTATCAGGAAGAAATGCTTGTAACTGTACGTCATATTCCATACAGAACCATCAAAAGGATTGACTCTCATTGAACTCACTGTGCCATATCATAGCAGAGTGGAGAAAGCTCTTATCTACCAGCTGAAAGGTAGAAGCTTGAGGGAATTTGGCATCCATGCCAAAGTCCTCGCCAGGTATCGTAAAACAACTAGGCATTTCCGGTAAAACAAGGACCAGAACTCTAAAGGCAGTGGCAAAGGCAGTTAGTAAAACAAGGACCACAACTCTACAGCAGTGGCAGAGAGACACTTAAGTAAAACAGGGACCAGAACTCTAAAGGCAGTGGCAGAACTCTAAAGGCAGTGGCAAAGGCAGTTAGTAAAACAAGGAGCACAACTCTACAGGCAGTGGCAGAGACACTTAGTAAAACAAGGACCAGAACTCTAAAGGCAGTGGCAGAGACACTTAGTAAAAAAACAAGGACCAGAACTCTAAAGGCAGTGGCAGAGACACTTAGTAAAAAAAAAAAAAAAAAGGACCAGAACTCTAAAGGCAGTGGCAGAGACATTTAGTAAAACATTGACCAGAACTCTAAAGGGCAAATGGCAAAGGCTGTTGCCAGAGTTCCAGCTTGGCCTGATCCAGGAGGAACATAAGCGAATTTCTTATTTCTCAACTTAAAACAGATGTCCAATAACCATGTAGGCAAGACATCCGTCTAAAAAGGGCAGCGCCTTGAGATGCCCCCTCATCAGAAAGTTGCTGGTTCCAATCCTTGCTGCTCAAAGACAAATATTCCATCAGCAGAAAAGACTTCATGGCTGAAATACTTGTCGGGGAGACGCGCGCGCGTGTGTATTTGTGTGTGTGTGTGTGTGTGTGTGTGTGTGTGTGCGTGTGTGGCGCGTGCGTGCGTGCGCGCGCGCGCGCGCGCGTGTCGGGAGGGGAGGGGTGGGATAGTGCTTTTCTGAATACTTTAATTTTCAAGCTGTCCGGGCGGGCTATTTTTTTTAACTCCCCTCCCACCCCCCACCCCCATCCCCTCTGCTTCTTCATCTTTGGAAACGCTCTTGAAGCCTGGTAGTTGGATCTCACAGGCAATGTGTTTCGTGTAATTAGCGGTGCACTGCGACAGCTGGAACCTGTCATTTTCCTGTGGGGTATTTTCATTGTGTGACATAACTGTAAGTGAAACAATTGCAAAATGCTCATTGCTCAGGATGTTGTGAGTCTCTGTAGAATGCGTGTTTCACTTGAAAGCATTGTCGTGTTACAGGCAATGGAAACGTGTTAAAGAGTCTGGGGTTAAAGTTTGTCGACAGAATTCTTTCAACGGGTGCGGAACAGATTATATATTAGAGGCAGGGGTGGATCCCATCATGAGAGAGGGAGAGAGGGTGAGAGAGAGATGGGAAAGGCGAAGGGAGAGAGGGACAGAGAGAGAGAGAGAGGAGAGAGAGAGAGAGAGAGAGAGAGATAGGGGGGAGAGAGGTAGAGAGAGAAGGGAGTGAGAGAGAGATGAAGGGAGAGAGAGGGAGTGAGAGAGAGACTGAGAGAGAGAGAGAGAGAGAGAGAGAGAGAGAGAGAGAGAGAGAGAGAGAGAAATATGGTGTGTCCGAAAAGTTGATGAACTGGGCAGAAGAAGAAAAGGGTTGGTGGTCGGGGATGGGGCTTAGGGGTGGTGGTGGAGGTGGGGGAGATTGACGGGGGGGTGGGGGGGGGAGAACCTAATTCACTTCCTCACCCTCACCTCCACCCCCCCCCCCCCCATCCACCTTCCACCAGCACCTTTCTCTCCTTGTTTGTCGAATGAACGACTCGCCAAATATTTGTAGGAGCAAAGAGTGGGAAAGGATAGTTACACTCCTCGTTTAGCCAGTCAGACTTTCGCCAGAAAATTGGTGGAGGAGGGCGTTGGGGGGTGGGGGTGGGGTGGAAGAGAGGGGGGCAACGTGCGAAATGCCTAATCCGTGAACATTGTATTCGATATTTGCTGAGAGCTCATTCAGTGACGATTCCTGAGAACTTTTTGGGGGATTTATTTCAAATGTTCTCGTTAAGACGCTTTCACGGTGTTCATCGTTGGGATTCTAGCCAGATGGGGGAGGGAGGCGGTGGGATTGGGGAGCCAGGGAAGGGGAGGCAAGGAGGCGGTAGGAGAGAGGGGGGGGGGGGGGGGGGGGCGGTTTGGGTTGTGGGAGGGACAGACCTCTTGAACAATAAATGGCATTGAAGCATTGTTGCGTGTGACAGCGTCTCTAAGGTGTATGATTCCAGATAGGTCTTTCTGGTGGAGCGGGGCTACGGGTGGGGGGGTGGGGGGGGGGTGGGGTGGGAGTGGGAATTGTGGTTGGGTAAGAGTAGAGGGTGTGGGGGGAGGGAAGTAAAATAATCTCAAACCAGCTCATTCACCTGCACCTTATCCCCCCCCCCCCCCCCCCCCCCCCATACACACACACCCCACCTTCTCCACTCTTCTCCCTCTTCCTCTGCTGCCTGAATTAAGATGTTCGCCTTTTCATGTATTCACCCCCACCCCCCCACCACCTTAGTGTTTTCTCAACAAATAAAAGAGCATACCTTGTTTATCTTTCCTCGAATATTTTCGAGTGTTACAAGACTTAAGCGAACGTGCTTCTAGCTTTCAGCGGTATTAACAACGCCACGCTCATACTGCAACAAGATTGGCAGGCTCATCACTGTATCCGGAAGGAACGGCGGCGCCTTGGACGTCAAGTCGGGTCTGACACGAGCGGAAAGTAGGGCACGATGAAAGAATTCACGTGGCAGTGGAAGATGGGGGAGGGGGATGATTGAAGGAGAGGTGGAAAAGTTGAGAGGGGAAAGATGAAAGGGGAAAAGGGGGAAAGGGGGGGGGGGGGGGGGGGGGGGGGGGGTTGGGGCGAGAAACAGGGACAGCAGAGGGAGCAGAGAATACACAGCTGCAAAGCGGGGACAAAAACAGGGAGAATGTAAAAAAGGTGGACAGGAAGAGAAAGAAGACGTGGAAATGCTGGCAAGAAGGAAAGAAGAAGAAAAGAAGAAGAAGAAGAAGAAGAACAGAACAAGAAGAACAAAAGAAGAAGAATAAGAAGAAAGAAGAAGACGAAAACAGACGAAGAAAAGAGAAGAAGAAGAAGAGGAAGAAGAAGAAGAAAGAAGAAACAGAAGAGACAGCAGAGAGGAGCAGAATACACAGCTGCCAAAGCGGGACAAAAACAGGGAGAATGTAAAAAAGGTGGACAGGAAGAGAAAAAGACGTGGGAAATGCTGGCAAGAAGTAAAAGAAGAAAGAAGAAGAAGAACAAGAACAAAAGAAGAAAAGAAAAAGAGGAAGAAGAAGAAGAAGAAGAAGAAGAGAAACAGACGAAACAGACGAAGAAAAAGGAGAAGCAGAAGAAGAAGAAAGAAGAAGAAGACAAGAAGAGAGAAAGAAGAAGAAGAGGAAGAGAGAGAGAGAGGGAGGAGGAGAGAGAGAGAGGGGAGAGAGAGAGAGAAAAGAGAGAGAGAAGAGAGAGAAAAAAAGAGAAAGAGAGAGAGGAGAGAGAGGAGAGAGAGAGAGAGAGAGAGAGAGAGTTGCTGATAGCCAGCAGACTGCAAAGGGTTGTCATCGCTTTGAACCTCAGAACAAGAACAAGAAGAAGAAGAAGAAGAAGAAGAAGAAAAGGAAGGAAGGAGAGAAACAGAAAGAAGGAGAAAGAGGAGAAAAACTAAAGAAGACAAAAGCGGAAAAGGAGGAGTTGTATGTGGTTGCTGAAGAAAGGAAAAAAAAAAGTAGAAGAAGTAGAACAATGAAGGATAGGAGAAAAAGAAGAAGGAGGACACAAGGCAAGGTGAATGTGCTGGAAGAGAGAAGAGGAAAAGAAGAAAGAATACAAAGCTGAAGGGAAGACAAAACAAAAGAATAAAGTTTAAGAAATGTATGGGAAGATGAAAAAAAAACGAAGGTAACAAGGAGAAGAAGAATGAAGGGTAGGAGAAACAGAAAGTTTAAAAAAAAACGAGGGAAATAGGTTAGAGGAGAAAACAAGTTATGAAGGAGAAGAAGAAAAATGAAGGGCAGGAGAAGTGTATAAATACAAACGAGGGAAATATCTTCGAGGAGGAAAAAAAAAAAAAGAAGTTAAGAAGGAGAAGAAGAAAAAAATGAAGGGAAGGAGAACGACGAGAAGGAGAATGAAGATGCGGGGAATGTGTGGGAAGAGGTGAAAAAAGGAAGGAGAAGTAGACAAAGAAAAGGAGAAAGAAGACAAAAATCCCAAAATAACCCAAAAGAATGGGTTGAAAAAAAAGGGGGTGATTTTTTAAGCTGGAAAACGGGAAGATGGCACGGCAGATAGAGGGAAGGAGAACAAGGCGATGGTGGACAAGAATAAGTGTAATATGTTGAAGTTAAAAAAAAAAAATGAACAAAAAAAAAAAAAGGAAAGCGGATACCGCGCAGGTTAAAGAGAAGAAAGATGAATACGGATTAGCAAAAGGTGGTGTTAAAGACATAAAGATGAGAAAGATAAGAATAAGATCAAACGGAAAAGAAGAAGGAGAGAAAGAAAAAAAGATAAGAGGATAACGCTGAAAAGAGCTGACGCCGGAAATGTATCGGAGGAGAACTGAACAAGGAGACAAGAAGGAGAGGAAAAACTATATCAGGGATTGGAAAGAAGCGAAAAACTAAACTATACAGGAGAAAAGGGGATGATTCTAAAGGAGAAGGATATACTAACGCAGAAAAAAAAGGAAGATGGTGGAGATGATAAAGGACAGAGAAAGCTGATGAAAAAAATAAAGAAAGACAAAAAGGAGTGATAGTGGGAGGGAGGTGGGGGAGAGGGAGGGGGGGGGGGGAGAAAGAGAACGAAGTTTGTGGTGAAAAGGAAGAAGAACAAAGAAACAAAAAGAGGAGGGGAAGAACAAAGACAAGAATGAAATAGATAATGAAAGAAAAGGACGAGCGAGCGAGCAAGCCAGCAAGCAAGAGAGGGAGAGAGAGAGAGAGAGAGGGAGAGAGACAGAAGAGACAAAGAGAGAGATGAGAGAGAGAGAGAGAGAGAGAGAGGAGAAGAAGAAGAAGAATGAGAGAAAGAGAGGGAGAGAGAGAGAGAGAGAGAGAGAGAGAGAGAGAGAGAGAGAGAGAGAGAGAGATGATGGAGAGAGAGAGGGAGGGAATCAGAAAGGAGGGAGATGGGAAGCGAAAATATAAGAAAAGAGA
>JADBJO010000353.1:0-2500 GCA_016801955.1 Conus betulinus | reverse complement strand
GGAAGGGAGAAAGTGTCAGTGGGGTGCATCCTCCTGTGTGCAGCTACCCGGAAAAAATCTGGCAACCCGATCTGTTCGGCGGGTGGGAAGGGGGGGGTTGGGGTGGGGGTACGGGGGGGTGAGGGTGGGGGGTGCTTTGAAAGGGAGAGAAGCGACCGTCAGTCCTTGTGTGAAGGTTCTCTTTTGTTGTCATAAAGAGAACATTGGAAGCGTCTGCCTGTCTGTCTCTGTCTGTCTGTGTCTGTCTCTGTCAGTCTGTCTCGCTCCGTCTGTCTCTCGTCTCTCTCTCTCTCTCTCCTCTCTCTCTCTCTCTCTCTCTCTCTCTCTCTCTCTCTCTCTCTCTCCTTTCTCTCTCTCTCTCTCTCTCTCTCTCTCTCTCTCTCTCTAACAACCTGTCAGTCTGTCTGTCTTTTTGTCTCTCTCTCTTGCTCTCTTTCTCTCTGTATCTCTGCCTCTTGTCTCTGTCTGTCTGTCTGTCTGTCTGTCTGTCTCTCTCTCCCTGTCCCTCTCCCCCCCCCCCCCCCCCCCCCCCCCCTCTCTCTCTACGCACGTACACAGACACATTAAGAGAACTGCAGTAAAGTGCTATCATTATTATCACATTATCACATTCCACGACAGGATATAAAATTCCGTTCGACATTGCAGAATTATCTACCGTCAAGCAAGCCCACGAACAACAACAAAAAAAGCTGAAATATGAGAGAAGGAATATGTATTAATACAAATGGCCTTTCTGGTATCGACATCTAGTCTTGACTGTCTGTTATGCGTGCATTTCTTTCGTATAAATAAGAATTAAAAGCGGGGGTTGGGGGGTGGGTGGGAAGGAAAGATGGTAGGTAGCAAATAAGCGCTGGGGAGGGGAAATGGAGAGAGAGAGAGAGAGAGAGAGGGAGGGAGGGAGGGATAGAGAGAGAGAGAAAGACAAACAGACAGACAGAGACAGGACAGAGACAGAGAGAGGAGAGAGAGAGGGGGGGGGGCAGACAGACAGAGAGAGACAGAGAGAGAGAGAGAGAGAGAGAGAAACAGAGACAGAAAAATAGAATGGGTGTGGGTGAGAGAGAGAGAGAGAGAGAGAGAGAGAGAGAGGGAGAGAAACAGAGAGACAGACAGCAGTCGGACAGACAGACAGACAGGCAGGCAGGCAGGCAGGCAGGCAGACAGACAGACAGACAGAACAGACAGACAGACCGATGACCGATGAAGGAATAGAAGCATATTTGTGTTTTATCTCTTGGCGATCTGAATTGTCTGTTCCGGAATAGCACCCCGCGCTCGCCAACTGGGTTGTTATGTTACCCCCTTGCACTCCTCCTGACATCGCCGCAGGCTGGTTAACCTTCTCAAGCTGGCTTGTTTGGGGGCTCTTCAGTGAAAAAGATCGGAGCTGTATGACTCACATCAGCCATTACTCTGGACCAGCAGGACACGCATAGTGATTGCTCGGTCTTCGTTTTCCTTTGTCCTGGATGTTGTTTCGCTTGCCTGAAGAAGACCAAAGAGGTCGAAACGCGTCGTGTTTTGTCTTGCACTTTGTTTGTCCCTTTTTGTTCGGGCGGCAGAATCATAATTTTTTCTTCGCAGTTTGTCTCAACTTCCGCCTGCGGTCACTTCACTTTCAAACTAACTGTCCTTACTCTGGAAGATGAGGACACACACACACACACACACACACACACACACACACACACACACACACACACACATACACACGACTGACTGAAACCATTTTACTGTCCGATTAACATAGTGTTGTACTGACAACACACACACACACACACACACACACACACACACACACACACACACACACACACACACACACACACACACACACACACAGAGCGACAACAAGAAAACCTTTAGACAACATATCATTGTCAATGTATTTCCATTTTTCCAGCAACGCCTGGTTTCTTGATTTGATGGGAGCTAAGTAAATAGATTCTTTCTCACTTCATCAACGCTTCGCATTTTTGACGAGAGGTATTATCAGATTTGGGATCAAAATGAAATGTTAACGAATACGAGTGTAACATGAAAAGCAAAAATGGAAATTCCGCGCAGCGCGCTCGCAACACACACAAACACACACACCAGACACACACACCCCACCACACACACACACACAACACACACACACAACACAACATACACACACACCACACACCACACACACACACAACCACAAAAAAAAAAAACACACATCCACACAACCAGGACACACACCGATTCACACACACACACACACACCACCACCACAACCACACACACACCACACACAACACACACACACATTGCCGGTACTGGAGAGAGAGAGAGGAGAGAGAGAGTGAGAGAGAGAGAGAGAGAGAGAGATAGGAGAGAGAGGAGAAGAAGAGTGAGAGAGATAGAGAGAACGAACGAGAGAACAAACTAAATGGTATTTACAAGCGTAAAAATAAGCAATTACACACCTGCTTTTGTTCAAACCCCGCCCCGTAAGGAAGAGAGA
>JADBJO010000352.1:735000-774377 GCA_016801955.1 Conus betulinus | reverse complement strand
ATTCTGCCCAACTTTTGAGAACAGAGAGTTTGCAGTGGTTAATCCCTAAAAAATGGGCTATATTGCTAAGGAATGTAGTGGGTTCCAAATACATTCAGTTGCTGCTGTTGACACAGCTCAACAGGAAGGCAGAGTACCACCACCCAACTACCTGGGCAGCAGTAAACAGGAAGCTGGTAACCTGCTTGTCTTGGTGCAATGGCAGCACACATAGCGAGAGATGCAAACTATAAAGGGAAAACCATCCACGATACTGTGCGATACGCAGACCGAAGAGTTAACGGCTGCCTTTGGCCCGTGTCAAGGTAGAGTCAGATCTTGTTGGTAGCACATTCACTGCAGCAGTTCAAAAGAATCATCTTTATCCAGCTTTGTTAGGGGGTAGGTGCATCCTCTCAAAGCCTAACTAGTCTGTCAGACAAGTAGGGAATGGAAATGTAGTGCTATGTAGGACACTTACGGGGAAAGTAAACAGAAAATAGGTAAAGTGCAGAGGCGCCACTCGTAGTAGTGCTAACATAGGCTATGAAGGTAGCTGTGTTAGTGGTGCAGTAAAACCGTAAAGTTGCTCGTGATGGTAGTTTAGCAGGCCGTGGTGGTGATGCTGTAAGCCATGTAGGTGGCTGTCGTGACAGTGCCTAGGCCTTGGAGGTGGGCATGGTGGCTGTGCCATAGGCTATGGAGGTGGCCATAGTGGCAGTACCATAGGCCATGGAGGTGGCCATTGTGGTGGTGCCATGGGCCACGGAGGTGGCCAAGATAGCCATGAAGGTGGCTGTTGGGTGTTTCAAAAGGTTGTTGGCATTGCTGTGGCAGTAGGAAATGTAGGACCTATGGTGGCAGAACTCAGGCTAGGGGCTAAGAGGGACCACAGAGTAACTGGAACCAGCAGATGGGCTGCAACAAAGGAGGCTATAATAACGGATAGCTAGAAGGTCAAGGTGACCAGCTTTCATTCAAAGATGCCACAGGTGAATAGCTCAAAGAACCAGACAAGACAATGTCGGAAAAAGGTACAGAAAAGAAGGCTCAGCTTGCAGTGGGCATAGGAACTGATTCAAACTAAGGAAGTCCCACACAGAGAGACAGAAAATCGGTTGGAATAAGAAAAACAAACGAAGGGGTATCAAAATCCTGCTCCAGAGGAGGCCACTTATGCTTAGGAAAAGCATATCTCTCACGTTCAGCAAGAGACATCTGACGTTCAACATGAAGGGACAACTCACATTAAGTAAGTTGAAACCACTGAAGAAGAAGAAGAAACCATCGTGCTCTGCTATAAGAGACCACAGACATTCAGCAAAAAGAGACCACAGTCATTCAGCAAAAAAGAGACTGCTCACACATACAATAGGAGGAAACCACCAACATTCAGCAAAAAGAGACCACTGATGTTCATGGGTGCATTGTTTTGCAAGAAGGCAGGCTGAACCCCTTTGCCTGAAGCAATGCCTTCCATTAAAGAGAGGAATTATACTGTTGCAAAGGAGGGGAAAAACACAAGGGGTATTAAAAATCATGCTCAAGAGCAGACCTCTCATGCTCAGGAAAAAACCCAGACCTTTCATGTTCAGCAAGAGGCCACTGACGTTCAGCATGAGGAGGAGACTACCCCCATACAGCAACAAACTGTAAAGGGTATGATTCTGCCCAACTTTTGAGAACAGAGAGTTTGCAGTGGTTAATCCCTCAAACATGGGCTATATTGCTATGGAATGTAGTGGGTTCCAAATACATTCAGTGGCTGCTGTTGACACAGCTCAACAGGAAGGCAGAATACCGCCACCAACTACCAAGGCAGTAGTAAACAAGAAACTGGTAACCTGCTTGTGAGACACAGGACTGACTCTGGTAGCAATGGCAGCACGCAGTTTAGTGAGAGATGCAAACTATACAGGGAAAACCATCCACAATACTGTGCGATACGCGGACGGAAGAGTCAATTGGATGTCTTTGACATGTGTCAAGATAGAGTCAGATCTTGTTAGGAAATACATTCAAAGCAGCAGTTCAATGAATCTTCTTTATCCAGCTTTGTTAGGGGGTAGGTACATCCTCTCAAAGCCTAACCAGTGTATCAGACAAGTAGGGAATTGAAATGTAGTGCAGGGTATGACAACTACGGGGAAAGTAAACAGAAAATAGGTAAAGTGCAGAGGCGCCACTCGTATTAGTGCTAGCATAGGCTATGAAGGTAGCTGTGTTAGTGGTGCAGTAAACCATAAAGTTGGTCATGATGGTAGCTTAGCAGGCTATGGTGGCGATGCCGTAAGCTATGCAGGTGGCTGTCGTGACAGTGCCTAGGCCTTGGAGGTGGCCATAGTGGCTGTGCCATAGGTTATGGAGGTAGCCATAGTGGTGGTGCCATAGGCCATGGAGGTGGCCATTGTGGTGGTGTCATAGGCCATGGAGGTGGCCAAGATAGCCATGAAGGTGGCTGTTGGGTGTTTCAAAAGGTTGTTGGCATTGCTGTGGCAGTAGGAATTGTAGGACGTATGGTGGCAGAATTCAGGCTTGGGGCTAAGAGGGACTGTCACAGAGTAACTGGAACCAGCAGATGGGCTGCAACAAGGGAGGCTATAATAATGGATGGCTAGAAGGTCAAGGTGACCAGTTATCATTCAAAGATGCCACAGGTGAATGGCTCAAAGAACCAGACAAGACAGTGTCAGAAAAACGTAAAAGAAAAGAAGGCTCAGTTTGCAGTGGGCATAGGAACTGATTCAAACCAAAGAAGTCCCACACAGAGAAACGAAATCAGTTGGAATAAGAAAAAACAAATGAAGTGGTATCAAAATCGTGCTCCAGAGGAGGCCACTTATGCTTAGGAAAAACATACCTCTCACGTTCAGCAAGAGACATCTGACTTTCAACATGAAGGGACAACTCACATTAAGCAAGTTGAAACCACTGAAGAAGAAGAAGAAAACCATCGTGTTCTGCTATAAGAGACCACAGACATTCAGCAAAAAGAGACCACAGTCATTTGGCAAAAAAGAGACTACTCACATACAATAGGAGGAGACCACCAACATTCAGCAAAAAGAGATCACTGATGTTCAGGGGTGCATTGGTTTTGCAAGAAGGCAGGCTCAACTCCTCTGCCTGGAACACCACCTTCCATTAAAGAGAGGAATTATACTGTTGCAAAGGAGGGGGAAAAAAAAAACACAAGGGGTATTAAAATCGTGCTCAAGAACAGACCGCTCATGCTCAGCAAAAAAAAAACAACAAAAAAACAGACGTTTCACGTTCAGCAAGAAGCCACTGACGTTCAGTATGAGGAGACTACTCCCATACAGCAACAAATTGTAAAGGGTATGATCCTGCCCAACTTTTGAGAACAGAGAGTTTGCAGTTATTAATCCCTCTATTGCTAAGGAATGTAGTGGGTTGCAAATACATTTGGGTGTTGTTGACACAGTTCAACAGGAAGGCAGAGTAACGCCATCAACTACCAGGGCAGTAGTAAACAGGAAGCTGGTAACCTGCTTGTCAGACACAGGGCTGACTCTGGCAGCAATAGCAGCACGCAGTTTAGTGAGAGACACAGGGAAAACCATCCATGATACTGTGCAATACGCAGACCGAAGAGTTAATTGGCTGTGTTTGGCCCATGTCAAGGTAGAGTCAGATCTTGTTAGGAGTACATTCACTGCAGCAGTTCAAAACAATTTGGCCCATGTCAAGGTAGAGTCAGATCTTGTTAGGAGTACATTCACTGCAGCAGTTCAAAACAATCTTCCTTATCCAACTTTGTTGGGGGGTAGGTGCATCCTCTCAAAGCCTAACTAGTCTGTCAAACAAGTAGGGAATGGAAATGTAGTGCAGGGTAGGACTCCTACGGGGAAAGTAAACAGAAAATAGGTAAAGTGCAGAGGCGCCACTCGTAGTAGTGCTAGCATAGGCTATGAAGGTAGCTGTGTTGGTGGTGCAATAAACCATAAAGTTGGTCGTGATGGTAGTTTAGCAGGCCGTGGTGGCGATGCTGTAAGCCATGTAGGTGGCTGTCGTGACAGTGCCTAGGCCATGGAGGTGGCCATGGTGGCTGTGCCATAGGCTATGGAGGTGGCCATAGTGGCTGTGCCATAGGCTATGGAGGTGGCCATAGTGGCAGTGCCATAGGCTATGGAGGTGGCCATAGTGGCGGTGCCATAAGCTATGGAGGTGGCCATAGTGGTGGTGCCATAGGCTATGGAGGTGGCCATAGTGGCGGTGCCATAGGCTATGGAGGTGGCCATTGTGGTGGTACCATAGGCCATGGAGGTGGCCATTGTGGTGGTGCCATAGGCCATGGAGGTGGCCTAGATAGCCATGAAGGTGGCTGTTGGTTCAAAAGGTTGCTGGCATTGCTGTGGCAGTAGGAAATGTAGGACGTATGGTGGCAGAACTCAGGCTTGGGGCTAAGAGGGACTGTCACAGAGTAACTGGAACCAGCAGATGGGCTGCAACAAAGGGAGGCTATAATAACGGATAGATAGAAGGTCAAGGTGACCAGCCATCATTCAAAGATGCCACAGGTAAATGGCTCAAAGAACCAGACAAGACAGTGTCGGAAAAAGGTACAGAAAAGAAGGCTCAGCTTGCAGTGGGCATAGGAACTGATTCAAACCAAAGAAGTCCCACACAGAGAAAGAAAATCAGTTGGAATAAGAAAAACAAATGAAGGGGTATCAAAATCGTGCTCCAGAGGAGGCCACTTATGCTTGGGAAAAACATACCTCTCACATTCAGCAAGAGACATCTGACGGTAAACATGAAGGGACAACTCACATTAAGCAAGTTGAAACCACTGAAGAAGAAGAAGAAGAAAAACCATCGTGTTCTGCTATAAGAGACCACAGACATTCAGCAAAAAGAGACCACAGTCATTCAGCAAAAAGAGACTACTCACATACAGCAGGAGAAGACCACCAACGTTCAGCAAAAAGAGAACAGTGATGTTCATGGGTGCATTGGTTTTGCAAGAAGGCAGGCTCAACTCCTCTTCCTGAAGCAACACCTTCCATTATAGAGAGGAATTATACTGTTGCAAAGGAGGGGGAAAAGCACAAGGGGTATTAAAATCGTGCTCAAGAACAGACCACTCACCTCAGGAAAAAAAAAAAGACCTTTCACGTTCAGCAAGGGGCCACTGAATTTCAGCATGAGGAGACTACCCCCATACAGTTTGTAACAAATTGTAAGGTGTTGTCTTGGCTGAGGTAGACTTGATATTTTGAAAGGTAAATATCCGCATGTGAGAGTCGTTTGCAATGGAGTGCACACATGTTGGATTTTGCCCTAGGTACGGAATCTAAAGGGTCTGTCGTGATGCTTCCTCTGCACTCCTCCCGATCCAGCCACTTACATGGCGGTCGGCCAGCTGGTTGTCAGGCCCTGGGGGATAGAATGTCAGTTCAAGAGCAGCCCAGCAAAGCCAGATCTTAGACACTTTAAATGCTTCTAGTGGCTCCATTGTGACTCAGGCCACAAAGGAGTTTCTCAAAAGATCTCGTTGAAGGGGCTGGAAGGCCTATATACTCCCAGCGTTCTGGCTCTGAGACCATTTCTTCACTGAGCAGAGTGTGGTGAAGGCTGTGATGCTGATTCCGTTGTTCTGGTGTTTGTAAATGAAAAGGGCTGAAAAGCAACAGCCATTATTGGGCCCGGATGTAGGCCTACCGGGTGAAACGTGAGGAGCCGTAGCATGCAGCAAGCACTGTTCTGAGGTCGGTGTGGTTGGTTTGATCCACCTATGATTTGAAATTAGAAAAAAAGAGGAAACCAATGAGCTGGTGTTGTTGTGGAAGATGTGCCCACTCACTCTCTTTCCCATCTCCTGCTCTTCTTCCCTCCTTATCCTCCATTTTACAAAATGGCATTGCCGACAGGATTGAACATACCGACCTCAGGACGCGGGAGGCCCCAATGACGACAAACGCTCCTCACAGGTATCATTTTGGCATTGTATAGACACTGGGCCCGCACGGTTCACTGTTGTTGCTAAGGGAGCAGCCCCAGGCGATAGCGCAGAGAGTGGCCAGCTGTTGTGTTAGGCGCGCACAGCCCCGACACGCTGCTGAGAGGTTGAGTGCCTCATCTGACGGTGAAGGACTTGTAGTTGCTTAGAGCGGGTTGGAAGTGTCTCTCTTACAGGTCAAGGGAAAGGAGACTTCGCTCTGCGCAGGATCTTTGCCAGATGTGTTGAACTGTAGTCACTGGCTGTTGACAATTGGCCTGTCTTTGTCTTGTTCTCATGATTTGATGTATCTATCGCCAGGGAGTGCATTTTCCGCGCGTGTCTTTTTTAAAAATTTCTCCCTATCTGTGGATAGTTAACTTGTTAAGAAAAAAAGCGTTGTTTCTGATAACCAACTGGTTTCATTCGTTTATTCAGGTTGTTGTTTGTTCTCTTCATATTTGAAAGACCCTCAAAATGGCTGAAGCAGCAACTGAAGTAGAGCAATTGGAAACAATGAAACAAATAACTGATAAATTAACAACTGACCTATACATAGTAAATGCAATGATGAAAAGATAGTGGTAGTGCAGAGGGAAGTTGTTGAGCCCACATTTAGGAGAATGGTAAGGCAACTCCAGGAGTTCAAGGAAAAATGCTCAGCTGCATGGAAGACTCAAAACTTGATGATGAAAGTGACAAAATATGTTTTGTGAGGTCCCATCTAGTGGACGCAGTCAAGGACGACCTCGATTGTTATCCCCCGAACCACATTCAGGCACTAGCTAGTCTGTGGAGCACTCTCCAGAACACGTATGGGGATAACAGGTCGGCACAGCAGTTGCTGGCGACCTTTAATGGCTTAGAACAGCAGGCAGGCAAGGGGGGTGAGGGACTTTGCAAAACCAGCTGCACAAGGCGTTCAAAGACCTCACAGCTAGGCAAGAGGCACAGGGTCAGAGGCCCCAGGACGAACAGGTCGTATGGGACCAGTTCATTAGTGGGGTGAAGAAGGATGATTTGGTGATAAGGCAACTCGGGGCCAAGGCCATGGAGGGGCCTATCAGTTTCTTAGACGCACGAGCATTTGCCATTAAGTGGGAGTTACATGAAGACTCTATGCGCCAGCCCACCCCCCAAGCAGCAACAGCAACTGCGTCTGTTGAGTCCCAAGTTAGCATGATTGAACTGACCAAATTGATAGCACAACTGGCAGAAGGGGCTGCAGCGATGGAGAACAACCAGGTCAAGGAGAAGGAAATACGCCAGGGGGATGAATATTCACGTCGTCCCCATTCCCGCTTGTCGAAGGATGGAAAACTCATCTGTTTTAGTTGTAGAAAATTAGGCCACATAAAACGAAATTGCCCCCAGAATCAGGAAACGGACGTCCTCTACAGTGAAGGGTTGAACTGTAGAGCAGGGAGGAAAAGACTCACTTGGTAGGTTGGTAGGGTCCAAACCCAGAACCACCATTAAGATTAGTGGGAAGGAGGTGGTAGCACTGGTAGACACAGGGTCACAAGTCACCTTCATGACAGGAAAGTCATTCAAGGAATTGTTTGGAACAAGTGACGTCAGGCTGTGTGGAGCCCAGGAGCTGATAAAAATAACAGCAGCAAACGGGCTGGAGGCGCCTTACTTGGGCTACTTTTAGGCAGATGTGCAGGTAAGTAAAGCCACTGTCAGTGGGCCAGGCATTTTAGTGAAGCGTGGGTGTGTCGGGGACGAGGAGGCAGTCATTCTGGGGATGAATGCACTGCAGGCCCTCCCACTGGGCACCCTGCCCCTCCTACAATTGATTGGTGGCCTAGCTAGAGTGGTAAGGGGTCAACCTGTCTGTTCCTCCACAGTCGATCGCCACAGTGACGGCAACAGGAATAGAGAATCTCAAGAAAGAAGACTCACGGAGCTATTGATTGAGCCAGCTCCTGATACTCTTCCTCAGGGCCTCCTTGCTGGGAATACACTAAGCTCTGTATGTGGAACCAGAGTTTTTATGCAAGTTTTCCAACATTACGAGAACCTGGATCATCTGCAGGCCAGGCCCAGTACTGGGCACTGTCCATGAGGTGCAGGCTGACATTGCAGCAAGTGGGGTAGAGGTGGAAGTAAGCTGTAACAGGATCCATGTGCATGGAAAAGAATCACGCGTCACTCCACCCAGTTTGCAAGAGAGCCGATTTGACTTACAGCCAACAGGCTGTACAACAAAACAGAAGCAACAACTAGAAAGGCTTCTGCTGACCTCTTCTATAAAGATGATGATGATGCCTCTGTGGCGTCCACCTTTCGCAGAATACCTCCTACACAGCTACAAGAGGTTAAGGACCACATACAGATGCTCATGGGCAAAAAGATTATTCAAAGGAGTAACAGTCCATATGCATCCCTGGTGGTCATCGTGCGAAAGAAGGATGGATCCATCCGTTTATACGTCGACTACAGGCGCCTGAACACTAAGACTATCCCAGATGCATACCCTCCACCCCGTATTGATGATTCCTTCGATGCGTTAGGAGGGGCGAAAGTGTTCTCACTGGTCATTGCTTATGCCAGCAGGGCACTGAGGCTGGGAGAATGGGCAATGAAACATAGTAGCATGAAAACTCGAGTTACTGGCCCTGAAGTGGGCAATGTGTGAGAAATTTCGACACTTTTTGCTGGGAGCCCACACGGAAAGTGTTCACGGATAACAATCCATTGAGTCATTTACAGACAGCAAAGCTGGGTGCGGTCGAGCAACGGTGGGCGGCAGAACTGGCCTCGCTTGACTTTACTGTCAAGTACCGATCAGGGAGAGAAACGTCAATGCTGACACACTCTCTAGGCACCCCATGGAACAAGCTACGGGAGAGGAGGAAGAGCTGATGACAGTATCCTGTGTGCAGTGAATAAACAGGCCCTAGACGAGCAACATGACTGTCCATCCTGCCTCATCCCGCAGTTGAGAGACACTGCACAAGCTGTCCCATGGGGCAGCCGGCAGATACCTGAGGAGAAAAAGGGAGACTGGTGAGGCAAGTGCTTTGCGTTCAGTGAATCCACGGCAGTGGAGGGAAGCACAGATTAAAGATCTGTGCATCGTTCTCCCCTGTCTGGGCAAAAATAAGCCTGACCCAGCCACACTTTCTAAGATGGAACCATAGGCTATGGCTTTAATGTGTCAGTTAAAATGGCTAGAGCTCCAAGACGGGCTGCTGTACAGGAGGATCGCTGATCCTTTATAGGGTAAGGTCACCCAGATAGTTGTCCCAGAATCCATGCAAGAGGAAGTGTTGTCGTTTACGCATGACAGGTGGGGACATCAGGGCCCCAGAACGAACTTCGCAGACTCACCGTGTGTGGGCGTTCTGGCGACACACGTATCTGGATGTCCAGAAGTGGTGTTGATGCTGCGAACGTTACCAGCTTGCAAAGAAACCTGCCGCTAAAGCTCACTGCCCTATGGGACACATGCTGTCCTCAAAACCTCTGGAAGTGATCGAAATGGACTTCACAGTCTTGGAGCCATCGGCTGATGGTAGAGAATGTTCTGGTTCTGACAGACGTTTTCACTAAATATACAGTTACCGCCCCTACCCGTGACCAAACTGCAGAGACAGTGGCTAAAGCTGTGGTCAAGCACTGGATTGTGCACTCTGGTGTGCCGCAGAGGCTCCACTCTGACAAAGGGCCACAGTTTTGAGTCAGCTGTCATGAACTAGCTGTTCGAACACTATGGTATGTCCAAGTCACGTACAACATTATATCACCAGAAGGCAATGGGCTATGTAAAAGGTTCAACAGGACAATGCACAACCTGATGAAACATTGTCACTAGAGCAGAAGAGGAGTTGGACAGAACACATTTGCGAGCTGACCCATATGTACAATTTGACACCTCATTCATCAACAGGGTTTTCCCCATTCTACCTTATGTTTGGATGAGAGACCCGCCTTCCCATTGATCTTCTTGGCAATGACAAGTCAGAGTGGGAGGCTCAGTACCCAGGGGAGTGGTTGAGAGGTCATCTCGAACAGCTGGAGATGGCTCATGACAAAGTGGGGGAGCAACTACAGAAAGTAGCCTTTGTATGCAAGGACTGGCATGAGAAAGGTACCCCACTTCTGATCTTCAGGTAGGACACTATATGGTCATAAGAGTGAGATACTGAGGAAGGAGTAAAAAATCCAGGATTTTCTGGGGAGAAAAAGGGTGTATAAGGTGACACAAGTGCCAGATGCAGGAGGTGGCCCATACACCATTAGGCCGAGGAATGGTTTGGATGGGAAAAAGAAGGTGACTAGGGCAGAAATCAGAAAAATTTTTCCACCATTTGCCCCCAAGCCTATGGGAACCAAAGAGCCCCAGCCACCAGAACCCGTTGTCTACAAAAGGCCGGTGGAAACGAAGATGATGTGGAAGATGATGTGCCCACTTACTTTCTTTCCCAATTCTTACTCATCTTCTCTACTTATCCTCTTTACAAAAGGACCAGAGTAAGGAGAGAGTAACACATTTTCTGAATATCTGTCTTCTGGAGAGTAATTACCACAGGCTTCAGGTATTGACAGGGAAGCTGTACCTCCTCGAATTTTCAGTTCACAACCCAGATGCTGCAGTGTATTAGGTGGAATCCTTGTTGATGGGACAAGCAGTAGACAATCTAGTCCATCTCCATGTCCCTATTTTCAATGTAGCTCAAAGAATTAATTCGAAACTTTTATACATTATTTCTTACCTCGTTTTCTGTCAAACTTGTAGGTTGAGGCCCAGTGGGAAAGGATGGAGGCAGTTTCTCATCTCCACAATCATAACTTTGTTTCCTTTTCTGTGCTTTGAACAATGCTTCCAGAGGATCTAGGCGGGTTGGGACGTAATATTTCCAGAAACCCTGACAGTGACTGTAGACGTTCTGGACTGCTAGGTGGTCAGGGAAGTGGCGGGTTTATCACCTCCACCAGAGGTGCACGGGTTTTGCCGGGTGACAGGCTGAACGCCTCTACATGAAGCAACGTCTTCCATTCAAAGGAAGACTAATAGTAAGGTAAGGTAATGTTGCTTATTGCCCAGCAGACCGCAAAGGGCCATACCAGGGCTGTCACCACGTTAAAATCAGTAATACTGTTGCTGAGCACGAAAAAAAGGGGGTGGGTGGTATCAAAATCGTGCTCAAGAACACACCGTTTATGCAAAGGAAAACATACCTCTCTCTCGTTCAGCAAGAGGCAACTAACATTCAGCATGAAAGGACAACTCATATATCTGTGCTCTGCAGAGAGAGACCACTGACACTGAACAGGAAAAAGAATTTACAGGCGTTTAGCGAAAAAAGACCAATGATGATATTCTGCATGAAAAGACTACCCCATACAGCAACAAAGGACCACAGTAAGGAGAGAGTAAAAGATTTTTTTATCAATATGCATCTTCTGGGGAGCAATTACCATAGGCTTTAAGTATGAAGCTGTACCTCGTCGAACTTTTGAGTTTATGCGCCAGGTGTTCCAGTATACTTAGGTTGTAACCCTGATGACGGGACAAGCAGTAGACATTTTAGTCCATCTCCGCGTCCTCCTCTTCAATCTGTAGCAAAGAAAAATTTATAAGAAACTTTTACACACATAATTTTTGTTGTTGTCTCCTATCCCATGGGCAGGCTTACGCCAAATGAGGAGGACAGAGGATTTTTACCTATCTCCACAATCTTAACTTTGTTTCCTTTTCTGTTGTTATGAACACTGCTTCCAGATGATCAAGGCAGGGTTGGGAAGAGATGTTCCAAGAACCCCCAACCATTGAAGTTTTTTTTTTTTTTTTTTTTTTTTTTTCACATTTTTAATCAAACAATATAGAGATTACTGATGCGCATAAAGAGGACAGTGCGCCAAGTCATATGTACATTAGCATCATTTCTGTATAAACAGTTAATGGCATATGTCCAAAACAGTTTCTTTTTTAAAGAAGGAACAAAAAAAACAAACAAACAAGCAAAATAAACATAGACATGTACATAAGTTTAGCACAACAGGGGAAAAAACAGTGGGGAAAAAAAGATTGACATCATCTTTTGCAAGATTAAACAGATTATTGCTTCTCCTCTCCTTCCTCACTCTCTCCATTTCAGAGGGACCAACCATTGAAGTTTTGAACTGCTAAGTGATCTGAGAAGTTTATCACCTTCACCTGGGGTACACTGTTTTTTCCAGGGTGGTAGTCTGAATGCCTCCACCTGAAGCTACGCCTCCCATTGAACTGAAGGGCAATGCTGTTGTTGAGAAGAAAACAAAAAAAAAAAAGGGGGGGGGGGACGTTATTGAAATCGTGCTCAAGAACAGACTGCTCACGCTTAGGAAAAAACAGGCCTCTAACGTTCAGCAAGAGGCCACTGACGTATAATATGAAAGGACAACTCACATTAATAAAGCAAGAAGAGGCCCCTAACACTGGAACTGAACAATCATCCAGCCATGAAGGACCAGAGTAAGGGAGTAAGGGAGAGTGAAAGATTCTGTGAATATACGTCTTATTGAGAGCAAACACCACAGGCTTCTGGTACTGGCAGAGAAGCTGTACCTCCATGAAATTTGAGTTCGAATCCCAAATGTTCCAGTGTATTAAGGTTGTATCCGTGTTAATGGGACAAACAGTAGACATTTTAGTCAATCTCCGCGTCCTCATCTTCAATCTGTAGCACAGAGAATTGATTTGAAACTGCTACACATAACTTTTTGTATGGTCCTTTGTCCAACCTGGTCCTTTGTCCTAACGGTAGGTTGACACAAACTGGAAAAGTATGGAGGCTGCTTTTTATTTATCTCAGCCACTGACATTCAACATGAAGAGGCCAGTGATGTTCAACATGAGGGGACAACTCACATTCAGCAAGAAGAAGCCCTTGACACTTGAAATGAACACTCATCCATGCTCCACGAAAACAGACTACCGGCTTTCATAAAAACAGATCACAAATTGCAGTCAAAAGAAGACTATTGACATTCAGCAAGAGGAGACTACCCACGTCACCGTGACATGCAGTAGGAGGAGATCACTAACATCCAAAAGAAAAGAGGCCACTGATATTCCATAACTGAAGACTACCCAGTGTGACGTGATGCTTGACAAAACCATTCGATCGGTCCCACTAAAACGCCAAACCAAAGAATAGATTTCAAATCTGTGCCCACTCTCCCCTCTCAAACCCCCTCCTCCCCCCCCCCCCCCTTCCCCTTTCTCCCTCTTGGAATGGTGAGACTTGCGAGTCACACAGCTTGGACTATCTGCTACAATAAAAATTGCATCATAGTAAATGCATGACACCCTTCGTTCTTATCCGGCCTACCCCCCCCCCCCCCCCCCCCCTCAATTCTCATTCCCCACACTGGGCGATGCTACACAGCGTGGGATGTGCGTTCTAACAATAGCCCGTCTCACCCCCCCCCCCCCCCCCCCCCCCCTAATCCGTGACACAAAGGCATGTTGCTGCGCTCTCCACCACCACCACCACCCTCCCCTCCCCCTCCACCTGAGCCACATGCGGCCTTAAGTGACAAAAGCAATCGTCAAACCTCCTTTGTCCACCCCCCCCCCGTCCACCCCCCCCCCCCCCCTCCACCCCCCCCCTTTCATACCTACGGTCCCGGTGCCCGCGGACACCTACACGGACGCATAAATTTAACTGGTGCTCACGGACACCTATATGGACACATAAATTAACGGGTGCCGATTAGGTTCAAACAATTCCCGAGGCAATCAGTGACTAGACTAAATCCCTACCCCTCTCACCCCTGATGGGTGAATGACAGGTTGTCAAAATTTGATTCGCCAAGTGATGAATTCATATACCAGACACGCAGAGGCGCAACTTCACTGACCCCTCAGGACTGCCTGTAGTCAAGAACAGAGGAAGACGAAGAGACAATTAGGGAAGGCCTGGTACTTCTTGACCTCCAGTCTCTGTCACTGTTCGTTCCCAGGAAAAGTGAGTTGGAACTCTGTTTTACATTTTTGAATCTATGTGTTTTACATTTTTGAATCTATGTATTGATTTTATGTATGCTGTGTGTATTAACATTGTAACTTTGTACAAATGCTTAGCAACATTTATCAAACTGATGAATGATTATTTTGTGTAGTAGTTTGCTTGCCATCATAGGGCAAAAGCTCTCTCCCAGTGGTTATGATTCTTTGTTAACAATCTGATCACAATTCTTTGTGTGCACCCTACTTTTGTCACCTGATCACAATTCTTTGTGTGCACCCTGACTTTTGTCAGTATGCAACTCTGTCTGTTAAGATAATTCAATGATTGATTTTGATCAGGAAAACCGTATGCCTGTGCTAGGTGAAAAAAAAAACTACTATGATTTATAAATACTGGTGATTGTTGGAATGATTTGTAGTGCATGACTTTAAGTCTACACCACATGTGTACTTGGACTAAGTATAGCCCAAGTCAGTGTGATTTAATTCATACAAAACAAGGAAGAGTTGTTTAACTAAAACTGTAACATTGTATTACTGTCTCCTACCCCTTTGTAAGCTTAACTTAGCCTTTAAACAAAAGTGGAGATTAATAGTTATAGCAGAAACTCTGCCATAGAGAAAACTTTGCTGGCTGAGTCTCACACTCCTCTGAAAGAAAGAGGAAAAGGGTAAATGTGTGCACTCAACAAACCAGCCATCAGATTCTCACCTACAGACCAAGTTTTCTATATCGCAGAACTGGGATTCAGGTCACACTACACATTGCAGTTGAACCAGAAGCTGGGACTTCACCAGAAACCGGGGGAATGCCAGACACCATGGCATCACTGTAAACCGGGGCGACACCTGACAACCAATCTACACCAGTGGGGCAGTCACCAGCCATAGGAGAGATCAACTATTCTCTCTGAAGCAAAGCTACGTTTGCTTACCACCTGGACTCAAACCCATCAGACCCTTACCTTCACTTTATGATGAAACAGAGAGACCCTATCTATGAGTACCACTCTGGCTACAGCACTGGGTGTTAGCAAGCGGTTGGCTGTATAATAACCATATACATTCAGTGTAACTTAGACAGAACCCCTATATGCCAGCTTAAGCTTGCTGCACAGAGTGCAAGCAAGTAAAGTAGGAGTGAGGAAGGGCCCCTCATTGTGGTAGTCCAATGAGAACTGAAACACAGTCTATGGAAGTGACATGCCATTTCTTATCTATGTAAAGTAATAAAAGTTGATGTGTGAAAGTGCACTTAACTTGTGTCAGTTTCCTGTTGTTCAATCAAACGTTGAATGTTTGAACTTCTCTCTTCAGTTCTGTATCTCAGAGCTATAAATACTTTTAATTAAGAGTACAGGCCTAAGGAAAATTATCTCAGAGCCATTCTTCAGTATTTTATCAATACCCGGAACAAATGAAAATTTCTTTGATGACTAGTACCGGAAAGTTGCTCCTTCCACCACTAGTAAGAGAGAGGGTGTAGGTGAAATGTTAAGATAATTCTCATCAAGAAATTATTCTAAGTCCTTCCCCTAGAGGACCTCTTCTGGAGAGCAAATACCACAGGCTACAGGTATTGACAGAGAAGCTGTACCCCGTCAAAAACTGAGTTTACACCCCAGGTGTTCCAGTGTATTAAGATGGTGTCCATGATGATAGAATGAGCAGTAGACATTGTAGTCCATCTCTGCATCCTCATCTTTAATTTGTAGCACAGAGAACTGATTCGAAACTGCTACACATAACTTTTTGCATGGTCCTTTGTCCAACCTGGTCCTTTGTCCTAATGGCAAGTTGACACCAAGTGGAAAAGTATGGAGGCTGCTTTTTTTTATTTTATCTCAGCCACTGACGTTCAGCATGAAGAGACAACTCACATTAAAGCAAGATGAAACTGCTGAAGGAGAAGAAGAAGAAGAAGAAGGAACCATCTGTGCTCCTCGAAAACAGACCGCTGACGTTCAGGAAAAAGAGACCACCAATGTTCAGGAGAAAGAGACCACTGATATTCAGCCAGAGGAGACTACCCACACATAGTCGGAAGAGACTTCCAACGTTCAGCCGAAAGAGACCACTGATGTTAAGCCAGAGGAGACTATCCACACATAGTAGGAAGAGACCACCAACGTTCAGCTGAAACAGACTACTGATATTCAGCCAGAGGAGACTACCCACACACAGTAGGAAGAGAGACCATTGTTGTTCAGCATGAAAAGACTACCCGCATACAGCAACAAGGGACCACAGTAATGAGAGAGTAAAAGAATTTGTGAATGGACATCTTCCAAACAACAAATACACAGGCTTCAAGTACTAAGGGGAAGCTTTACGTGCTCAGAATGTGAGTTTACACCCTTGATGTACCAGTGTATTATGGTTGTATCCATATTAATGGGACAAGCAGTAGACATTTCAGTCCATTTCTGCATCTTCATCTTCAATCCGTAGCACAGAGATTTGATTAAAAACTTTAACACATACTTTTTTTATTATTCTTTTATATCCCATGGGCAGGCTAAAACCAATTTAGAAGGCTGGAAGATTCTTTCCAGTCTCCACAATGCTAACTTTGTTTCCTTTTCTAATGTTATGAACACTGCTCCCAGAGGATCTAGGCGTGGTGGGGAGGGAGCGTTCCCAGTAGCCCCAGCCATTGACGTTTTAGACTGCCAAGTGGTCTGAGAAGTTTATCACCTTCACCAGGCGGCACACTGATTTTTCCAAGGTGGCTGGTTGAATGCTTCCACCTGAGACAACCCCTTCTCTAAAATGAAGGGCAATGCCGTTGCTGGGAAAAAAAAAAAAAAAACAATGGGTATTGAAATCATGCCCAAGAACAGGCTGTTCACGTTCAGCAAAAACAGACCTCTCACATTCAGTAAGAAACCACTCACGTTCAACATGAGGGGACAACTCACATTAAGCAAGAAGAGGCCCCTGATACTGGAAATGAACAGTCATCTGTGTTCCACGAAAAGAGACCACTGGCGTTCATAAAAAAAGAGATCACTAATGTGCAGTAGAAAGAAGAGCCAAGACTATTGACATTCAGCAAGAGGAGACTACCCACACTACTGTGACATGCAGTAGGAAGAGATCACCAACATCCAGGAGAAAAGAGGCCACTGATATTCCACAACTGAATACTACCCACATACGTTTGGAAGAAACTACTGACGTTCATGAGAAAGAGAAAACCAACGTTCAGGAAAAATTTGAAAAACCACAGACGTTCAACAAGAGAAGACAACCTCAATCCCACATCAAAAGACCACAGTAAGAGAGAGTGAAATATTTTGTTAATATGTGTGTTCTGGAGAGCAAATACCACAGGCTTCAGGTATTGACAGAGAAGCTGTACTCCTTCAAAAACTGAGTTTACACCCCCAGGTGTTCCAGTGTATTAAGATGGTATCCGTGATGATAAGAAGACAGTAGATATTTTAGTCCATCTCTGCATCCCCATCTTTAATCTGTAGCACAGAGAACTGATTCGAAACTGCTACACATAACTTTTTGCATGGTCCTTTGTCCAACCTGGTCCTTGGTCCTAATGGTAGGTTGACACCAAGTGGAAGAGTATGGAGGCTGCTTTTATTTTTATCTCAGCCACTGACGTTCAGCATGAAGAGACAACTCACATTAAAGCAAGAAGAGATTGCTGAAGAAGAAGAAGAAAACCATCTGTGCTGCTCAAAAAGAGACCGCTGATGTTTAGGAAAAAGAGACCAACATCGCTGTGCCAAAAGAGACCACCGATATTCAGCTAGAGGAGACTACCCACACACAGTAGGAAGAGACTTCCAACGTTCAGCCGAAAGAGACCACTGATATTCAGCCAGAGGAGAATACCCACACATAGTAGGAAGAGAGACTTCCAACGTTCAGCCGAAAGAGACCACTGATATTCAGCCAGAGGAGACTACCCACACATAGTAGGAAGAGACTTCCAATGTTCAGCCGAAAGAGACCACTGATATTCAGCCAGAGGAGACTACCCACACATAGTAGGAAGAGACCATTGTTGTTCAGCATGAAAAGACTACCTGCATACACCAACAAAGGACCACAGTAAGGAGGAGGAGTAAAAAACTTTGTGAATGGACATCTTCCAGACAGCAGATACCACAGGCTCCAATTACTAACAGGTAACATCTATGTGCTCAAAATGTGAGTTTACACCCTGATGTTCCAGTGTATTATGGTTGTAATCCGCATTAATGGGACAAGCAGTAGACATTTCAGTCCATCTCTGCGCCCTCATCTTCAATCCGTAGCACAGAGATCTGATTAAAAACTTTAACACAAAATTTTTGTTGTTGTCTCCTATACCATGCGCAGGCTAAAACCAATTTAAAAGGATGGAGGATTCTTTCCAGTCTCCACAATGCTAACTTTGTTTCCTTTTCTGATGTTATGACCATTGCTCCAAGAGGATCTAGGCGTGGCTGGGAGGGAGCGTTCCCAGTACTCTAGGCTATTGAAGGTTTCGACTGCTAAGTGGTCTGAGAAGTTTATCACCTTCACCACGCGGCGCACTGATTTTCCAAGGTGGTTGGTTGAATGCCTCCACCTGAAACAACGCCTTCCACCTAAATCAAGGGCAATGCCATTGCTTAAAAGAAAGAAAAAACATGGGTATTGAAATCGTGGTGAAGAACAGGCTGCTCACGATCAGGACAAAAAAGACTGAGTTTACTCCCCAGGTGTTCCAGTGTATTAAGAAATTCAAGATGGTATTCGTGATGATAGGACGAGCAGTAGACATTTCAGTCCATCTCTGCATCCTCATCTTTAATTTGTAGCACAGAGAACTGATTCGAAACTGCTACACATAACTTTTTGCATGGTCCTTTGTCTAACCTGGTTCTTTGTCCTAATGGCAAGTTGCCACCAAGTGGAAAAGTATGGAGGCTGCTTTTTATTTTATTTCAGCCACTGATGTTCAGCATGAAGAGACAACTCACGTTAAAGCAAGAAGAACTGCTAAAGAAGAAGAAGAAGAAGAAGGAACCATCTGTGCTCCCCGAAAACAGACCACTGACGTTCAGCAAAAAGAGACCACTGACATTCAGCAGAGATCACTGATATTCAGCCAGAGGAGACTACCCACACATAGTAGGAAGAGATACCAACGTTCAGCCGAAAGAGACCACTGATGTTAAGCCAGGAGACTACTCACACATAGTAGGAAGAGACCATTGTTGTTCAGCATGAAAAGACTACCAACAAAGGACCACAGTAAGGAGGAGTAAAAGATTTGTGAATGGACATCTTCCAGACAGCAAATACCACAGGCTTCAAGTACTAAGGGGGAAGCTTTACGTGCTCAAGATGTGAATTTACACCCCTGATGTTCCAGTGTATTATGGTTGTATCTGTATTAATGGGACAAGCAGTAGACATTTCAGTCCATTTCTGCATCCTCATCTTCAATCCGTAGCACAGAGATTTGATTAAAAACATTAACAGATAATTTGTTGTTGTTTTCTATCCCATGGGCAGGCTAAAACCAGTTTAGAAGGATGGAAGATTCTTTCCAGTCTCCAAAATGCTAACTTTGTTTCCTTTTCTAATGTTATGAACATTGCACCCAGAGGATCTAGGCGTGGTGGGGAGCGCGTTCCCAGTAGCCCCAGCCATTGAAGTTTTGGACTGCTAAGTGGTCGGAGAAGTTTATCACATTCACCAGGTGGCACACTGATTTTTCCAAGGTGGCTGGTCGAATGCTTCCACCTGAGACAACCCCTTCCTCTAAAATGAAGGGCAATGCCGTTGCTGGGAAGAAAAAAAAGAAACAAACAATGGGTATTGAAATCATGCCCAAGAACAGGCTGTTCACGTTCAGAAAAAACAGACCTCTCACATTCAGTAAGAAACCACTCACGTTCAACATGAGGGGACAACTCACATTAAGCAAGAAGAGGCCCGCTGATACTGGAAATGAACAGTCACCTGTGCTCCACGAAAAGAGACCACTGGCGTTCATAAAAAAAGAGATCACTAATGTGCAGTAGAAAGAAGAGCCAAGACTATTGACATTCAGCAAGAGGAGACTACCCACACTACTGTGACATGCAGTAGGAAGAGATCACACCAACATCCAGGAGAAAAGAGGCCACTGATATTCCACAACTGAATACTACCCACATACGTTTGGAAGAAACTACTGACATTCAGGAGAAAGAGAAAACCAACGTTCAGGAAAAATTTGAAAAACCACAGACGTTCAACAAGAGAAGACAACCTCAATCCCACATCAAAAGACCACAGTAAGAGAGAGAGTGAAATATTTTGTTAATATGTGTGTTCTGGAGAGCAAATACCACAGGCTTCAGGTATTGACAGAGAAGCTGTACTCCTTCAAAAACTGAGTTTACACCCCAGGTGTTCCAGTGTATTAAGATGGTATCCGTGATGATAAGAAGAGCAGTAGACATTTAAGTCCATCTCTGCATCCTCATCTTTAATCTGTAGCACAGAGAACTGATTCGAAACTGCTACACATAACTTTTTGCATGGTCCTTTGTCCAACCTGGTCCTTGGTCCTAATGGTAGGTTGACACCAAGTGGAAGAGTATGGAGGCTGCTTTTTATTTTTATCTCAGCCACTGACGTTCAGCATGAAGAGACAACTCACATTAAAGCAAGAAGAGATTGCTGAAGAAGAAGAAGAAACCATCTGTGCTGCTCAAAAAGAGACCGCTGATGTTTAGGAAAAAGAGACCAACATCGCTGTGCCAAAAGAGACCACCGATATTCAGCTAGAGGAGACTACCCACACACAGTAGGAAGAGACTTCCAACGTTCAGCCGAAAGAGACCACTGATATTCAGCCAGAGGAGAATACCCACACATAGTAGGAAGAGACTTCCAACGTTCAGCTGAAAGAGACCACTGATATTCCACCAGAGGAGACTACCCACACATAGTAGGAAGAGACTTCCAACGTTCAGCCGAAAGAGACCACTGATATTCAGCCAGAGGAGACTACCCACACATAGTAGGTAGAGACCACCAACGTTCAGCCGAAAGAGAGCACTGATATTCAGCCAGAGGAGACTACCCACACATAGTAGGAAGAGACCATTGTTGTTCAGCGTGAAAAGACTACCTGCATACACCAACAAAGGACCACAGTAAGGAGGAGTAAAAGATTTTGTGAATGGACATCTTCCAGACAGCAGATACCACAGGCTCCAGTTACTAACAGGTAACATCTATGTGCTCAAAATGTGAGTTTACACCCTTGATGTTCCAGTGTATTATGGTTGTAATCCGCATTAATGGGACAAGCAGTAGACATTTCAGTCCATCTCTGCGTCCTCATCTTCAATCCGTAGCACAGAGATCTGATTAAAAACTTTAACACATAATTTTTGTTGTTGTCTCTCCTATACCATGCGCAGGCTAAAACCAATTTAAAAGGATGGAGGATTCTTTCCAGTCTCCACAATGCTAACTTTGTTTCCTTTTCTGATGTTATGACCATTGCTCCAAGAGGATCTAGGCGTGGCTGGGAGGGAGCGTTCCCAGTACCCCAGGCTATTGAAGGTTTCGACTGCTAAGTGGTCTGAGAAGTTTATCACCTTCACCACGCGGCGCACTGATTTTTCCAAGGTGGTTGGTTGAATGCCTCCACCTGAAAGAACGCCTTCCACCTAAATCAAGGGCAATGCCGTTGCTTAGAAGAAAGAAAAAACAATGGGTATTGAAATCGTGGTGAAGAACAGGCTGCTCATGATCAGGACAAAAAAGACTGAGTTTACTCCCCAGGTGTTCCAGTGTATTAAGAAATTCAAGATGGTATTCGTGATGATAGGACGAGCAGTAGACATTTCAGTCCATCTCTGCATCCTCATCTTTAATTTGTAGCACAGAGAACTGATTCGAAACTGCTACACATAACTTTTTGCATGGTCCTTTGTCTAACCTGGTTCTTTGTCCTAATGGCAAGTTGCCACCAAGTGGAAAAGTATGGAGGCTGCTTTTTATTTTATTTCAGCCACTGATGTTCAGCATGAAGAGACAACTCACGTTAAAGCAAGAAGAAACTGCTAAAGAAAGAAGAAAGAAGAAGAAGGAACCATCTGTGCTCCCCGAAAACAGACCACTGACGTTCAGCAAAAAGAGACCACTGACATTCAGCAGAGATCACTGATATTCAGCCAGAGGAGACTACCCACACATAGTAGGAAGAGATACCAACGTTCAGCCGAAAGAGACCACTGATGTTAAGCCAGGAGACTACTCACACATAGTAGGAAGAGACCATTGTTGTTCAGCATGAAAAGACTACCAACAAAGGACCACAGTAAGGAGGAGTAAAAGATTTGTGAATGGACATCTTCCAGACAGCAAATACCACAGGCTTCAAGTACTAAGGGGGAAGCTTTACGTGCTCAAGATGTGAATTTACACCCCTGATGTTCCAGTGTATTATGGTTGTATCTGTATTAATGGGACAAGCAGTAGACATTTCAGTCCATTTCTGCATCCTCATCTTCAATCCGTAGCACAGAGATTTGATTAAAAACATTAACAGATAATTTTGTTGTTTTTTCTATCCCACGGGCAGGCTAAAACCAGTTAGAAGGATGGAAGATTCTTTCCAGTCTCCAAAATGCTAACTTTGTTTCCTTTTCTAATGTTATGAACATTGCACCCAGAGGATCTAGGCGTGGTGGGGAGCGCGTTCCCAGTAGCCCCAGCCATTGAAGTTTTGGACTGCTAAGTGGTCGGAGAAGTTTATCACATTCACCAGGTGGTACACTGATTTTTCCAAGGTGGCTGGTCGAATGCTTCCACCTGAGACAACCCTTCCTCTAAAATGAAGGGCAATGCCGTTGCTGGGAAGAAAAAAGAAACAAACAATGGGTATTGAAATCATGCCCAAGAACAGGCTGTTCACGTTCAGAAAAAACAGACCTCTCACATTCAGTAAGAAACCACTCACGTTCAACATGAGGGGACAACTCACATTAAGCAAGAAGAGGCCGCTGATACTGGAAATGAACAGTCACCTGTGCTCCACGAAAAGAGACCACTGGCGTTCATAAAAAAAGAGATCACTAATGTGCAGTAGAAAGAAGAGCCAAGACTATTGACATTCAGCAAGAGGAGACTACCCACACTACTGTGACATGCAGTAGGAAGAGATCACCAACATCCAGGAGAAAAGAGGCCACTGATATTCCACAACTGAATACTACCCACATACGTTTGGGAGAAACTACTGACATTCAGGAGAAAGAGAAAACCAACGTTCAGGAAAAATTTGAAAAACCACAGACGTTCAACAAGAGAAGACAAACCTCAATCCCACATCAAAAGACCACAGTAAGAGAGAGTGAAATATTTTGTTAATATGTGTGTTCTGGAGAGCAAATACCACAGGCTTCAGGTATTGACAGAGAAGCTGTACTCCTTCAAAAACTGAGTTTACACCCCAGGTGTTCCAGTGTATTAAGATGGTATCCGTGATGATAAGAAGAGCAGTAGACATTTTAGTCCATCTCTGCATCCTCATCTTTAATCTGTAGCACAGAGAACTGATTCGAAACTGCTACACATAACTTTTTGCATGGTCCTTTGTCCAACCTGGTCCTTGGTCCTAATGGTAGTTGACACCAAGTGGAAGAGTATGGAGGCTGCTTTTTATTTTTATCTCAGCCACTGACGTTCAGCATGAAGAGACAACTCACATTAAAGCAAGAAGAGATTGCTGAAGAAGAAGAAGAAACCATCTGTGCTGCTCAAAAAGAGACCGCTGATGTTTAGGAAAAAGAGAGACCAACATCGCTGTGCCAAAGAGACCACCGATATTCAGCTAGAGGAGACTACCCACACACAGTAGGAAGAGACTTCCAACGTTCAGCCGAAAGAGACCACTGATATTCAGCCAGAGGAGAATACCCACACATAGTAGGAAGAGACTTCCAACGTTCAGCTGAAAGAGACCACTGATATTCCACCAGAGGAGACTACCCACACATAGTAGGAAGAGACTTCCAACGTTCAGCCGAAAGAGACCACTGATATTCAGCCAGAGGAGACTACCCACACATATAGTAGGTAGAGACCACCAACGTTCAGCCGAAAGAGAGCACTGATATTCAGCCAGAGGAGACTACCCACACATAGTAGGAAGAGACCATTGTTGTTCAGCGTGAAAAGACTACCTGCATACACCAACAAAGGACCACAGTAAGGAGGAGTAAAAGACTTTTTGTGAATGACACATCTTCCAGACAGCAGATACCACAGGCTCCAGTTACTAACAGGTAACATCTATGTGCTCAAAATGTGAGTTTACACCCTTGATGTTCCAGTGTATTATGGTTGTAATCCGCATTAATGGGACAAGCAGTAGACATTTCAGTCCATCTCTGCGTCCTCATCTTCAATCCGTAGCACAGAGATCTGATTAAAAACTTTAACACATAATTTTTGTTGTGTGTCTCCTATACCATGCGCAGGCTAAAACCAATTTAAAAGGATGGAGGATTCTTTCCAGTCTCCACAATGCTAACTTTGTTTCCTTTTCTGATGTTATGACCATTGCTCCAAGAGGATCTAGGCGTGGCTGGGAGGGAGCGTTCCCAGTACCCCAGGCTATGAAGGTTTCGACTGCTAAGTGGTCTGAGAAGTTTATCACCTTCACCACGCGGCGCACTGATTTTTCCAAGGTGGTTGGTTGAATGCCTCCACCTGAAAGAACGCCTTCCACCTAAATCAAGGGCATGCCGTTGCTTAGAAGAAAGAAAAAACAATGGGTATTGAAATCGTGGTGAAGAACAGGCTGCTCATGATCAGGACAAAAAAGACTGAGTTTACTCCCCAGGTGTTCCAGTGTATTAAGAAATTCAAGATGGTATTCGTGATGATAGGACGAGCAGTAGACATTTCAGTCCATCTCTGCATCCTCATCTTTAATTTGTAGCACAGAGAACTGATTCGAAACTGCTACACATAACTTTTTGCATGGTCCTTTGTCTAACCTGGTTCTTTGTCCTAATGGCAAGTTGCCACCAAGTGGAAAAGTATGGAGGCTGCTTTTTATTTTATTTCAGCCACTGATGTTCAGCATGAAGAGACAACTCACGTTAAAGCAAGAAGAAACTGCTAAAGAAGAAGAAGAAGAAGAAGAAGGAACCGTCTGTGCTCCTCGAAAACAGACCACTGACGTTCAGCAAAAGAGACCACTGACATTCAGCAGAGATCACTGATATTCAGCCACAGGAGACTACCCACACATAGTAAGAAGAGACTACCAACGTTCAGCCGAAAGAGACCACTGATGTTAAGCCAGAGGAGACTACTCACACATAGTAGTAGAAGAGACCATTGTTGTTCAGCATGAAAAGACTACCAACAAAGGACCACAGTAAGGAGGAGTAAAAGATTTGTGATGGACATCTTCCAGACAGCAAATACCACAGGCTTCAAGTACTAAGGGGGAAGCTTTACGTGCTCAAGATGTGAATTTACACCCCTGATGTTCCAGTGTATTATGGTTGTATCTGTATTAATGGGACAAGCAGTAGACATTTCAGTCCATTTCTGCATCCTCATCTTCAATCCGTAGCACAGAGATTTGATTAAAAACTTTAACAGATAATTTGTTGTTGTTTTCTATCCCACAGGCAGGCTAAAACCAGTTTAGAAGGATGGAAGATTCTTTCCAGTCTCTCCAAAATGCTAGCTTTGTTTCCTTTTCTAATGTTATGAACATTGCACCTAGAGATCTAGGCGTGGTGGGGAGGGAGCGTTCCCAGTAGCCCTAGCCATTGAAGTTTTGGACTGCTAAGTGGTCTGAGAAGTTTATCACCTTCACCAGGCGCCACACTGATTTTTCAAGGTGGCCGGTCGAATGCTTCCACCTGAGACAACCCCTTCCTCTAAAATGAAGGGCAATGCCGTTGCTGGGAAGAAAACAAACAATGGGTATTGAAATCATGCCCAGAACAGGCTGCCCACGTTCAGCAAAAACAGACCTCTCACATTCAGTAAGAAACCACTCACGTTCAACATGAGGGGACAACTCACATTAAGCAAGAAGAGGCCGCTGATACTGGAAATGAACAGTCACCTGTGCTCCACGAAAAGAGAGACCACTGGCGTTCATAAAAAAAGAGATCACTAATGTGCAGTAGAAAGAAGAGCCAAGACTATTGACATTCAGCAAGAGGAGACTACCCACGCTACTGTGACATGCAGTAGGAAGAGATCACCAACACCCAGGAGAAAAGAGGCCACTGATATTCCACAACTGAATACTACCCACATATGTTTGGAAGAAACTACTGACGTTCATGAGAAAGAGAAAACCAACGTTCAGGAAAAATTTAAAAAACCACAAACGTTCAACAAGAGGAGACAACCTCAATCCCACATCAAAAGACCACAGTAAGAGAGAGTGAAATATTTTGTGAATATGTGTGTTCTGGAGAGCAAATACCACAGGCTACAGGTATTGACAGAGAAGCTGTACTCCTTCAAAAACTGAGTTTACACCCCAGGTGTTCCAGTGTATTAAGATGGTATCCGTGATGATAAGAAGAGCAGTAGACATTTAAGTCCATCTCTGCATCCTCATCTTTAATCTGTAGCACAGAGAACTGATTCGAAACTGCTACACATAACTTTTTGCATGGTCCTTTGTCCAACCTGGTCCTTGGTCCTAATGGTAGGTTGACACCAAGTGGAAGAGTATGGAGGCTGCTTTTATTTTTATCTCAGCCACTGATGTTCAGTATGAAGAGACAACTCACATTAAAGCAAGAAGAGACTGCTGAAGAAGAAGAAGGAACCTCATCTGCTCCTCGAAAACAGACCGCTGACGTTCAGCAAAAAGAGACCAACGTGACGTCGCTGGGCCGAAAAAGACTACCGATATTCCGCCAGAGGAGACTACCCACACATAGTAGGAAGAGACTTCCGACATTCAGCCGAAAGAGACCACTGATATTCCGCCAGAGGAGAATACCCACACATAGTAGGAAGAGACTTCCAACGTTCAGCCGAAAGATACCACCGATACTCCACCAGAGGAGAATAACCCACACATAGTAGGAAGAGACTTCCGACATTCAGCCGAAAGAGACCACTGATATTCAGCAGAGAGGAGACTACCCACACATAGTAGGAAGAGACTTCCAACGTTCAGCCGAAAGAGACCACCGATTCCACCAGAGGAGAGAATACCCACACATAGTAGGAAGAGACTTCCAATATTCAGCCGAAAGAGACCACTGATATTCAGCCAGAGGAGACTACCCACACATAGTAGGAAGAGACTTCCAACGTTCAGCCGAAAGAGACCACCGATATTCCACCAGAGGAGAATACCCACACATAGTAGGAAGAGACTTCCGACATTCAGCCGAAAGAGACCGCTGATATTCAGCCAGAGGAGACTACCCACATAGTAGGAAGAGACTTCCAACGTTCAGCCGATAGAGACCATCGATATTCCGCCAGAGGAGAATACCCACACATAGTAGGAAGAGACTTCCGACATTCAGCCGAAAGAGACCGCTGATATTCAGCCAGAGGAGACTACCCACATATAGTAGGAAGAGACTTCCAACGTTCAGCCGAAGAGACCATCGATATTCCGCCAGAGGAGAATACCCACACATAGTAGGAAGAGACTTCCGACATTCAGCCGAAAGAGACCGCTGATATTCAGCCAGAGGAAACTACCCACACATAGTAGGAAGAGACTTCCAACGTTCAGCCGAAAGAGACCACTGATATTCCGCCAGAGGAGAATACCCACACATAGTAGGAAGAGACTTCCGACATTCAGCCGAAAGAGACCGCTGATATTCAGCCAGAGGAGACTACCCACACATAGTAGGAAGAGACTTCCAACGTTCAGCCGAAAGAGACCACCGATATTCCGCCAGAGGAGAATACCCACACATAGTAGGAAGAGACTTCGAACATTCAGCCGAAAGAGACCATCGATATTCAGCCAGAGGAGACTACCCACACATAGTAGGAAGAGACTTCCGACGTTCAGCCGAAAGAGACCACTGATATTCCACCAGAGGAGAATACCCACACATAGCAGGAAGAGACTTCCGACGTTCAGCCGAAAGAGACCACTGATATTCAGCCAGAGGAGACTGCCCACACATAGTAGGAAGAGACTTCCAACGTTCAGCCGAAAGAGACCACCGATATTCCGCCAGAGGAGAATACCACACATAGTAGGAAGAGACTTCCGACATTCAGCCGAAAGAGACCACTGATATTCAGCCAGAGGAGACTACCCACACACAGTAGGAAGAGACTTTCCAACGTTCAGCCGAAAGAGACCACCGATATTCCTCCAGAGGAGAATACCCACACATAGTAGGAAGAGACTTCCGACATTCAGCCGAAAGAGACCGCTGATATTCTGCCAGAGGAGACTACCCACACATAGTAGGAAGAGACTTCCAACGTTCAGCCGAAAGAGACCACTGATATTCCACCAGAGGAGAATACCCACACATAGCAGGAAGAGACTTCCGACATTCAGCCGAAAGAGACCGCTGATATTCAGCCAGAGGAGACTACCCACACATAGTAGGAAGAGACTTCCAACGTTCAGCCGAAAGAGACCACTGATATTCCGCCAGAGGAGAATACCCACACATAGTAGGAAGAGACTTCCGACATTCAGCCGAAAGAGACCACTGATATTCAGCCAGAGGAGACTACGCACACATAGTAGGAAGAGACTTCCAACGTTCAGCCGAAAGAGACCACCGATATTCCGCCAGAGGAGAATACCCACACATAGTAGGAAGAGACTTCCAACATTCAGCCGAAAGAGACCACTGATGTTAAGCCAGAAGAGACTACCCACACATAGTAGGAAGAGACCACCAACGTTCAGCAGAAAGAGACCTCTGATATTCAGCCAGAGGAGACTACCCACACACAGTAGGAAGAGACCATTGTTATTCAGCATGAAAAGACTACCCGCATACAGCAACAAGGGACCACAGTAAGGAGAGAGTAAAAGAATTTGTGAATGGACATCTTCCAGACAGCAAATACCACAGACATCAAGTACAAGCACGGAAGCTGTGCCTGCTCGAAATTTGAGTGTACACCCCTGATGTTCCAGTGTGTTAAGGTTGTATCCATGTTGATGAGCAAAGCAATACACATTTCAGCCCATCTCTGCGTCCTCTTCAATGTGTAGCACAGAGAATTGATGAGAAACTGTTACACATAATTTAAAGTATTGTCCCCTGTCTCACTGGCAGGTTGATACCCCCAGTGGGAAAGTATGCAGCCTGCTTTTCTATTTCCATAATCTCAGCTTTGTTTCTTTTTCTGTTGTGATGAATACTGCTTCCAGCGGATCAAGGCGGGTTTGGGAGGGAATGTTTTCAGAAAACCCTGGCTGTAGTAGTTCTGGACTGCTAAGAGGTCTGTGAAGTATCGGGTTTACCACTTCCACCCGGGGCGCACTTATTTGCAAGGTGGCAGGCTCAACCCCCCTCTGCATGAAGCAGCTTCTTTCATTGAAAACATAAATAATACTACTGCTGAACAGAAAAGAAAAACAAAGGGTATTAAAATCGTGGCCAAGATCAGATAATTCTAGCGTAGGAAACCACCCTCTCTCGCTCAGCAAGAGGAAACTGGCATTCAACATGAAGGGACAACTCACATTAAGCGAGAAGAAACCGCTGAAGAAGAAGAAGAAGAAGAAGAAGAAGAAGAAACCATCCATGCTTTCCAAAAGCAGACCACTGAGGTTGAGCAAGAGGAGATACCCGCGTACAGTAGGAAGCAATGTTCAGCAGAAAGAGGCCACAGATGTCAGCATGAACAGGCTACCCCCATGCAGCAACAAAGGACCACCGTGAGGAGAGAGTAAAAGAGTTGGTGAACATGTGTCTTCTGGAGAGCAATTGTCACAAACTTCAGGTATTGACGGGGAAGCTGTACCCTCTCGAAATTTGAGTTTATAGCCCAAAATATTCCAGGGAATGTAGGTTGTATCCCTGATGATGGAACAGCAGTGGACATTCTAGTCCATTTCTGCGTCCTCATCTTCAATCTGCAGCACAGAGAACTATTAGAAACTTTTACACATGATGTTTAATGTGGTCTCCTATCCCATGGGCAGGCTGACACCCAATGGGAAGGGATGAAGTATTCTTTCCCATCTCCACAATCTTCACTTTGTTTCCTACCAGTCACCATGGTGAAGTGGTTAGCGTGCGGACTCCCGGCTGGAAGGTCATGGGTTCGATTCCCATCAGAGTCATGTGGAAGTTTTCTGCCCCGACCGGCTCCTACCCTGAGTTGAGTTTGCTACAGGCTCAGTTGGGAAGGCTGAGACCACACAGTGGATTTCTTCCACTTAGCGGATGCATCTCCGAGTTGCTCAAATTTCCTGACCAACACTGCAGGTGTCTGTATCTCTCGGGCTTGGTTGACACCGGAATATATTATGAAAGGAAGCGTAGAGTGTAGCCCTGACTGCAGTCTCAGACCAGAATGGAATTCTGTGGCATCATCTTCATCATCCTCATTGAACATTCACATCGATAAGCATAACAAAAAAAAGTCTCAGATTCCTTGGCCCTTCATGCCCTGCTCTCATGGTGACCTCAGTTTTGATATCCTCTCCACGTCTGTGGCCTTGAGTTGGTTCCGTCGGGTCACCGGTATCAGCGAGTCCATGGGGGCTGTGGTTGGATGGACGTGGTGGGGCCCTCTGGAGGGAGAGCTCACACCGGCTCTCGACTAAGCAATGATTGTCATCAGTAGGGGGGTTAGCAGGTGGTGTCCTGTGTATGTTGGATCAGAACAGGTGCCACTGAACACCACCGCAGTGACTCGGCAGCAGTGCAGTGTCTCCTCTGATGGGTTGTCTCTTGATGACTTGACATTGACTGCTTCCTGTGGATTGCCTGTACCGGGGCTGTGGCGGGACTGACCGGGCTGTGGATGGAATGTGTCAGAATGTGTGGCATGGGTGCACTGTCACTGAGGTGGCACAGAAGATGGGACAGCAAACAAACAAACAAAAAAAAATCTTCACTTTGTTTCCTTTTCTGTAGTTATGAGCACTGCTCTAGAAGATCGAGGTGGGGTTGGGGAGGGGGTGTTCCCAGTAGCCTAGTTTTAGACTACAAAGTGGTCTTAGAAGTTATTATCTTCACCAGGGGGGCACCAGTTTTGCAAGGTGGCTGGATGAATGCCTCCATCTGGAACAACGCCTTCCATCAAAATGAAGGCGATGCTCATGCTGGTACTGTAAAAAGGAGGGGGGGGGGGGGGGGGGGGATTAAAAATCGTGCTCAAGAACAAACCCCTCACGTTCAGGAAAAACGACCTCTCACATTCAGCAAGAGGCCACTGACGTTCAGCATGAAGATGCAACTCACGCTAAGCAAAAAGAGACCCCTGACATTGAGGAAGAAGAACCATCTGACGTTCAGTAAAAGGAGACCACACTCGTTCAGCAAAAGGAGACCCCGGTCGTTCAGCAGAAAGAGACCACAGTCGTTCAGCAGAAAAAGACCTCTGATTTTAAGCAGGAGGAGACTATCTACAAACAGTAGGAAGAGAGCACCAATGTTCAGCTAAAACAGGCCACTGACGTTCACCCAATGCAGCAACAAAGGACCGCAGTGAGATGATACTTTCGGTGGTACATCTCCGAACCAGGATTTTATGGAGTTTGCTTTAAAGCGTTTATATAGCATTATTCACGTTTCAACACTATATAAGAGCATGTTTTACAGTGAGTAATACATCACATGGAATGCTCTATCGAGCTGTCCCACCTTTTGAAAAGATATGAGTGACTGTGAAATGTTGGCCCATGTGTATTCAGCAGAAATTTGCTTCTTCTGTAGGGTCACCGGTGACAGGCGGTAACATTATCTCACGTGTGAACGATTGTTTCTAAAAACCTTGTTAGCTGTCTGCCATTCAGGTCGATTCAGTTCACGTTGTGCTTAGCCCAGCAGACCTCAAAGGGCCATATCAGGGCTGTTGCCTTGTCACAGTCACTCTCTACAAATTCTTTTTTTTAATGATATACGTATACAACTCATTGAAACAGATTTTCTGAAAACACGCTGAAAGCCCCCCAGAGTCTTTCTTCCGTAAATCTCACATCAACATTTTCCAGCAAGAAATCACTAACATTCAGCAAGAAGCCGTTCCCTTTTCAGCTGACATTCAGTACGCAATTGTTGACGACCAGGAAGAAACTACTAACGTGCAGCAAGAAACAGCTCAAGTTTAGCAAAGAACCGATTGACGTTTAGCAATGATAATTGACATTCGGTAAAAAGGGAATGCTAATGTTCATCAAGTTTTTTTTAACGGTCAACAACAAACCACTGAAGCAAGCAACCATTGAGGTTCATCAGGAACAAACTGCTTCTGACGTTCTGCAATAAGGAACTTCAAACTATGGATACACAGGGCATAGACTGAGTAGAGTACATCCCACACTGCGAATAAAAATACAAGCCGAGCACAAGCTCAAGCGCCATGTGTATCTGAAAGAGAGAACACAAACAAGTCATAAATCTTCTGAACTAGCATGCAAAAAGCTCACACGCGAAGAAAATAAAAATGAACCGGAACAAATCAAAAGAAATTCCCAACACAAGTGCAGTCTATTCTATTATTGCAAATACAAACAATAGCCTAAGGGCAAGTTAAAGTTGTGTGTGTGTGTGTGTGTGTGTGTGTGTGTGTGTGTGTGTGTGTGTGTGAAGAACACGAAAATGAATAAATACAAATCATCTGGTGTTTGATATCCAAGTATAAAGCTTACAGTTACCTTGCAGATGATGGCAAAATCCTTTTTCCAGCTATTATTATTATTCCAGCAGCATTAGGCCCTACCGTCCAAAGCTAGCAATAGTCTCAGCACGTAGTAAATGAACGCTAGGGTTAAATAGCACACTTATACTAGTTACAGAATGATCTATCAATTGAAACTATACTAACATGACTGAAAAACGTTTCCAGTTCAACCCCGATTTGTTCTAAAGTAAGGCTACACACTATGGTATGCCATGGTCATTGTCTAGACTATACGTAAGACAAATAGGACTTCGAGTGAAGACATCACAGTCACTCCCAAAATCCATTATTTAAACGTAAAATGTTATAATGCCCATAGATACGCTGATTATACAGTTTAAAGCACAGTAAATCAAATGAGGATTTGGATTCAAAATACACCTTTTTGCGGCAACCCTCAGAAAACTGACTACATAATCTCACAACGATAAAGAGAAGAAAAACATTCTAAACCAATATTAGTCTGAGCAGTAGAATATTCCAGATTGAAGTGCAAGCTTTAAAATTGTTTTATGAATAAACTGACGCACGACACCACGTACAACACTAGAAAAATAAGTTTACCACTTCAGCGATGCCCTAGGGCCTAAAAACGAATCGAGCAAGAGTAAGATTTCAACCCACGAGTTACTTCCCTTGAACGCAAAAAAAAAAAAAAAAAAAAAAAAAAAAAAAAAAACGCAAACTGGGGAAGATGACGGCGTCGGAGGAGTGCAGTCTTCAATGCACAATGTTCGTCATTTTGACATCGATTCTGACGTGAGCATATTCTGCTTTTATCTGTAGTTGTGTAATGGCTACTGGAGCATAACATTAAAGAGTAAAAGTAGTTTTTTTAGCTCGACAAACAATACCTGAACACGTAAACGAAGACATTTCAGTTGAGTGAGCCCGAAAAAAAGTGTGATTAACTCCCTTGGCAGATTTTATTTTTTATATTTAAATGGTTAATATTGGTTATCATATTCTTTTACAGCTCTTGATTTTCATCAACAAGATGGAAAATAATGTTAAATATAACTTTTTCTAATTTCAAAAATTCATGTTCATGATCTAAACTTATATCCAGTACAGGTTGTAGCCCAAAATGCACAGCTACTAATGGGGTGTTATCTTTTGTTTTATTATTATACTTTCTCTTTTTAAAATTAATTGCTATATATTCTCTTTTGCTTTTGCTTTAATACTACACTTTATCATGTGTGTGGAATCTTTTGTTTTAATATCATTGTTACCATTTTTTTTTAGGAGAGAGGGAGTGGGATACTCTGCAAAGAATATACTAACAGAATTTTTAAATGATGGGGAAAAAGGCTGTTTGAGGTTGTTTTTTTTGTGTGTGTGTGTGCACAACAAACGAAAGCTCTAGAAAAAACACATCCTGTTGTTTAACAGGAATTTCTTTGTGGGTACCATGTCATTAGACGATCTGACCGATTTTGGGCAGGTCTGTCAACTGACCTTATTATAGAGCAGGTTCTGATGCAAAGTCTGAAAGTCAGTGGAGGTTTAACTCGAGGGACTGGCCTAGGGAAAGGAGAGCGGTCTGTCTGGTTGTTGTGCATGCCAGCGTGCACCGAGATCAGCGTCGCCATGCAGTCTGTGACAGAAGTCTGCCTGAAGACCATCGTGCGGCATGAGGACATCAGCATGAGTCGACAGCAGCGAGATCATCGAGACACAACCATGATCCTACGTTATTTGCAGCAAAGGAATCCACTTAGTGAAACGGATGTGTTGATAAGCATTGGAAGTGGAAGAACAGCAGACCAAGCAGCAAATCCTGACAAAGCAAAAGAAATTGGGGATGCGATGTTGAAATCCATGACTGGCAAGAACTTTGCAGATGTCACCTTCTTGAAGAAAAATCAAGCAAAGACAATGGCTTCAGGAACTATGATCAAAGTCAACAATGATGCGGTGACAGTTGACCCGAATCTTTTGTTCCAAAGACTGACAAAAGCAGCTGAAAAAAACTCCAAATCTGTTGGAAGATTCGTTGAAATATGAACTAACTAATTTTCCATCTTCGCTGTTTGATGCATGTGGTCTTCCAAGAAGAGTAAACAAAGCAGCTCTAGCAGACTACATTTGGACATCAACCAACAAGTCAGACCAAGCACTCCACCTGGTGCATTCACAGTCATCGACGGGGGGTCTCTACTTCACCGTATCCCTTGGCCCAGTGGAGCAACTTTTTCGAAGATCGTTGCCATGTACATGGATTTTGTCATTCGAAGATACACGAAAGTGTCAGTTGTGTTTGATGGATACTGCGGATCGTCCACAAAAGATGTTGCACACCTCCATAGAACGAAGTAAAAACACCACTGCCACTAGTGCCAGAGACATTGCTTTCCAACCAGAAATGGCTCTCTATGGATCTGAAAGCAGTTCCTGGCCAATCCTTACAACAAACAACGTTTCATAGACTTGCTCATCCACTCCCTTCAGAGCAGCAGCGTTGACGTGTTGCATGCAAATGGAGATGCTGATTGTCTCATCGTCAAGACAACCCTTGAAAAAGCAGTGGAGGTGAAAAAACAGTACTTGTAGGCAACGACACCGACCTTCCGGTGCTACTCCAGCATCATCTCGGATCAGATCACCACCCAGTTTATTCATGTCTTCAGGAACTAAGAAAGATTCCAGAGTGTGGGACATCCGATCTATTCAAGAAACTTTGGGCACAGATGTTTGCAGCAGAATTCTTTTTGCCCATGCGTTTGGGGTGTGTGACACTACCAGCGCTATTTTTTTCTTTGGGGAAATCGCTTCCCTTGAAAAAGCTGGCAATTTCGGAGTTTTTTTTCGAAAGCAGGCAGATGTCTTTCTTCGGAAAAGTGACACACAGGAGGTGGTTGCAGCTGGTGAGACTGCCCTTGTATTTCTGTTTGGTGGGAGATCTGACGACAAGTTTGATAGACTCCGATATGTCAAGTATTCCCAGAAGTTGATCGTCAGCTCCTCAGCTTTGCAACCAAACAAACTACCTCCATCAGCAGCAGCAGCGAAGTTCCACTCCATGCGATGCTACTACCAAGTGCAAGAGTGGCTTTTTCTCAGTAATGGCAGCCCTGACTTCTATTTCAGCTCCCTTGAATGGGGATGGCAAAGAACCAGCGGTATGTTGCTTCCAGTCTGCTGTGATGAGCCTGCTGCCCCAGAGGAGCTGAATATCATTAAATGTAGCTGCAAAATGACTGCCAAACGGCCAAATGTTCATGCAGACAGCACAGTCTTGTGTGTGATGTTGCTTGCAGTGAGTGCAAAGGGGGAAGTTGTTTAAACTCCATACAGAAGATGGTGTGCTTTGATGACAGTGACTCTTCAGACGACAATGAGTAATGTCTCCATTTACTCGGTAAGAGAAATCTGTTGATTTCGAAAAGTCACAGGTTATTTGGGAACTGTTGTCGTGATTTTTGAACACAAAATCAAAACTGTACTCTGTTTCAGCATGATTACATTTAAGTGCAGTCTTATTTGTAGTGGTGAATCTGAAGAAACTATGGCTCAGGATGACAGTGCCTCTGAAGCACATATTTTAATGTGACATTTTTTTCTGTGACAAAGAAAGATAATGAATGACAGAAATCGTCTCATATTCCTCCCAAGTGTTTATATATATATATATATATATATATATATATATATATATATATAGAGAGAGAGAGAGAGAGAGAGAGAGAGAGAGAGTATCAAAGTGCCCTTCGGGATTTTAAAAAAGCTATATATATATATATATATATATATATATATATATATATATATATATTGTTAAAAATGAGGTATTAAAATGTAGAAGTAAAAGTAGATATTTTTGCTTCTACAGAATACGGAATAGCTCAGTTGGTAGAGCGCCTGACTCGCAATCTTGGTGATCCTGGGGTTGCGGGTTCGAGCCTCTGCCGGGGCGTTTCGGTACAGGGGGATTTTTCCCTCGGAGTTAACATTGGTTCTGACTCCATTTCCCATACAGTCCTTCGAATGAGACTATATAAACCGAGGTTCCGTGTGTGAACGCACGCATAACATCTTGCACACACGTAAAATCCCATCACCAACATTCGGAAGAGTAGGCCAGTTTGGCCGTTGGTATGGATGACACGTTACACATACCATGCACCCTGAGTGAGAAATGGAAAGAATGAAGGAAGTAAGCAAAATGAGTGATCGATATTGAACGATACTGACTGGATGACACGGGAAACGACTGAATGAAGCGCCAGCTGGCAGCTCTTCAGTCGGCACTACCAGGTAGGCAGCCCGTTGTGTAAACGAGTGTTGATTGTCAAGCGCTTAGAGCTTGGCGTGTAGCCGAGAATAGGCGCTATATAAGTATTCATTATTATTAATATTATTATATACCTCATTTTAACAATATATATATATATATATATATATATATATATATATATATATATAGTTGTTTTCATTATTATTTTATATAATGACCAAATTTTCTAAACCATGTAAACAAACGTTTGTGGATTTGTTAACACATGCATGTGTGCTCACACATGCATGCACAAACCCATAATATTGATAATTCTGATAATAGTTATTATTATCATGCTGCTGCTGTCATTTAAAGCAAGAGTGAACTGAAATTTGCCTCAAGAAATTTAAAAAAAAAAAAAAACTTTTTCATGGTAAATGTTCATCATATAGTGGATAAGTTTTTGAAATCACAAGTGGACCTGAGCTAAAAATAGAAAACGTCTAAACATAGATCAGGTGGAGCTGAGGTAAAAGTAGAAAACATGTCTAAAAATAGATCAGGTCCCCGCAGATTTTGGTAAACTTAACTTCATGAGGTAAGTGACCCTTTCCACAATGTAAAAAAAAAAAAAAAAAAAAAAAAAAAAAAGCAAAACATTTTTAAAGCTTGCACTTCACGCTGAGGCCATATTTTTCAGAGTTGTGCTCAGACTATATCAGTATATGACGTGTACCTTAAGGATACAGTGAAGAGACATAAGATGTGAGTGATATCCTTAAAACGACGGGCTTAAAACGATGGGCTGCGAACGACCGGTTTCTTTCTTTTCTTTCCATTTCTGTCATTTTCTTTTTTTTTTTTTTTTTTTTTTTTTTTTTTTTTTTTTTTTTTTTTCACATCAGAACAAAAAGGAAAATCAAGGAATAGTCAAGAACGCGTGTGAACCACATTCTCACAAAGCACAATCTTAGCCCATGTGGTAAAAAAAAAAAAAAAACATGGTTTTTTCGTACCAGAACAGATAGGAAAAAAATAAAATCACATTCTCAAAAAGCAGGATCCAAGCCCATGTGGTGAAAAACACATGTTTTTTTTCCTCACAAAGAAAAGGGGAAAAAAAAACAAACAACAGCGAAAAACGATGTATACACAACATTCGCAAAAAAAAAAACATTAGCATGTAGTAAGATTTAGAAAGAGTGGGGGTTAGTTGCCGCCAAGGACATTGACAAAGTACAGGACAAGACACGATGCATTTCGACCTCTTGGGTCTTCTTCAAGTAAAAAAAAAAAAAAAAAAAAAGATCACATTTAACATTTAGGACAGTACAAACGAAGAGAGACTTACCTGATGTCCATGTGGTGTGCTGTGAAGAATGGCCGACAGAAGGAAATTTCCTGTCGGCCATTCTTCACAGCACACCACATGGACATCAGATAAGTCTCTCTTCGTTCTTTGTTTGTACTGTCCTAAATGTTAAATGTGATCTATCTTTTTTTTTTTTTTTTTTCAATTGAAGAAGACCCAAGAGGTCGAAATGCATCGTGTCTTGTCCTGTACTTTGCTTGTCAATGTCCTTGGCGGCAACTAACCCCCACTTTTCTAAATTTTGCTTCGTTCTCCGCCATCAGTCGCTCCATTTTGAAACATGTAGTAAGAACCACGTGCTTTTTTTCTCTCCTTTTTTTTTTTTTTCAAGTAAGAAGAACATAATGAGGAAAGCAAGCAAGCAACATTTAAAACCGTGCCCCCACAAAACTCGGTTCAAACCGTCAGTTGAACATACCTTAACCGCAGACCCGCATGGTCTCAGCCAGACCGCCGGTACCCACTTTCAGCTACAGGTGCTGTAGTGTACAGGGGTAGGTTTGACCAGAGACGTCTATGGTTTGACGCTAGAGGTCCCTGACGACACCGGAAACGGAAATGAAGACTGTGTGGCTGCTTTTATGCAAAACTGGGTCAGACTTTTGTCCTAAAGATAGGAAAAGGAAGTTGACCATAGGAATAACAGTTATCACTGTTTATGCAGTTTATCGAGATCTTTCATTGCAGCGGTCGGTGCGAAGCACGTATTCACTGATTAGATCAAACTGTTGAGAAAGAGAAATATTTGTAATTTTTACATCAGCATGGAGGATCGTGAAGTACATATTTTCTCAAGGGAGACGACTCAAGTAGGGAAATGACAGGGTAAGTGTTATCTTCCTTACACATGAACTCTCATAATCCATACTCTTAAAACCCCGCGCTTTCTCGCAGCTTACGAGAGTGTGAAATTGCGCGAAAGCATAGTGCGAGAGTGTCAGAATGCGAAAAAGCATGGTTGTACCTTTGCCACTCTTTTTCATTATTGCAATAAAGTTTGTTGGTTGTAGGAAAATGACAGGGT
>JADBJO010000352.1:700000-730000 GCA_016801955.1 Conus betulinus | reverse complement strand
CCCATGTCACTCCCTCACATTCCACCCATCCCACCCACACACAGTCCCCTCTACGCAGAGAGAGAGAGAGAGAGAGACAGAGACAGAGACAGACAGACAGACAGACAGACAGAGAAAGATGGTTGTGTCAATTCATTCAACTATTTCGTACCCGCTGGATATTTTCGTATTCATACACACACACACACACCCCACACACACACACACACACACGCACGCGCGCGCGCGCGCTTGGTATATCTGTGTTTCCTCCTTTGCTCAATTGACCTGTTAGATTCATGCTGGCATTACCAGTGCTCACCGACCCTGTTAATAAATCTGCTGGGCATTCAAGTGTTTCCATCACCCACTGATCCTGTTAGTACTATGGTGAGCATGTCCCTGTTTCCATCACCCGTTGATCCTGTTAGAACTACAGTGAGGATATCCGTGTTCCCATTGCCCACTGATCCTGTTAGTTCTATGGTGAGCATTTCCGTGTTTTCATTGCCCACTGATCCTATTAGAAATACGGTGAGCATTTCATTGCCCACTGATCCTGTTAGCACTATGGTAAGCATTTTTCCGTGTTTCCATTGCCCACTGATCCTGTTAGTACTATGGTAAGCATTTCCGTGTTTTTCCATTGCCCACTGATCCTGTAGTACTATGGTGAGCATTTCCGTGTTTTTCCATTTCGCATCGACCTTGGGAGACACAAAAGATCGGAAGTCATGTTTCATCCGATGACAAGGTCCGAACTCACAACCCTCAAATTGAGTCCAGCACCTGAACTTTTAGCCACAGCAAACCTGGGAAAGAAAAGAAAAAAAAAAGGGGATGGGAAGAAAAGTAAGAAAGAAAAAAAAACATTTCTGCCTTTTGCCGGGCCTGCTGAGGAGGAACTAAATCTCCCCAACATGAGGCTACAGTAGGGGTTTTCCTCAGGAAGGTACTGTTCAAACGCACATAGAGTTAGGCCAATACAACGCTTTCCTTCTGGATGGGACTATCTGTTCAATCGCCCATAACGTAGTTTTGTTCAGGAGTGAACTGTTTCAGTGCCCATGACGTTAGGCTGAAATAACGGTTTCCTTCGGGAAGAGAGTTCCTGCGCCGAATTCGAGAAGATGAGCGATTGTTCGTTCTTCGTTTTCATTGTCCAGATGTTGTTTTATCTTGCCTGAGGGGAGACCTAAGAGGTCAAAACGCGCCGTGTTTTGTCTTGTAATTTGTCCGTGTTGACCGATGGAGTTACTTTCAAATTCCCCCTTTTTTTTCTTTTTAGTTTGTTTGTTTGTTTGCTTTCTTCTTCTTTATTAGGATGGGACGGTTCAAGCCCCCACGAAGCTAGGCTAAAAGAACGGTTTCCCAGAGAGGGGACAGTTCGGGTGCCCACAAAGTTGGCCTACCAAATAACACCTGGTTTCCTTCATGAGGGGGGACTGTTCCGGCGTCTTTGAAGTCAGGCTGAAACAACAGTTTCATCCGAGAAGGGACTGTTCCAGCACCCATCAACTAAGGATTTCGTTCCCTCTGCCAGAATCTTAGGTTTTCACATACAGCTCCGATATGACTGTTAGTAGTATAGTATAGTATAGTATAGCATAGCATAGCATAGCATAGCATAGTATAGTATAGTTGAGTCGGCTCCAAATACAGGTAGGCTTTTAGGCCTGTCGCCGATTCTTTTCAGGCCTCAGTTCTTTCCTTCTTATAATCTTCTGCTGGTCTTTTGACCAGTAAAACTATCTAACTTTTGATCAGAAACTGAAGGTGGCGGGCACATCTAAACTATTATGTACTGTTTCACGACACAGTCCAGTCTGAAGGTGCTTCAGCAACATTGGAAGGAAGGCAGTTCCAAATCTCCACCACACGATGAGAAAAGAAGTTTTGTCGAAGACTTGTGCTGCATCCGTGTTATTTTTAGTTTAAAGATATGTCCCCTGGTGATTGTTCTAACTTCTTTCTCAAACAAAGAGCTTTCCAACATGTACAGTCCATGTGCATACTTATACACTTCTGTAAGATCTCCTCTTATCCTTCTGTAAGGCATGCTGGGTAGTTTCATCTTTTCTAGCCTTTCCTCATAACTCAAACCTTTCAGTCCTGGAATCACTTTTGTTGCTCGCATTTGCACTCCCTCAACAAGTTATTTGTCTTTTTCTAGATGTGGAGCCCACACGTTTCCAAACTCTAAATGTGGACGAACCAATGCGACAAACAAAAGCTTCATGGATTCAGCATCCAAGTGATCATAAGATCTTCTGTTAAGACCAAGGAGTCTATTAGCTTTGTTCACCTGAATCTCGGCGTGTTTTTAGAAAATTCAGTTCCTTGTCCACATTCACACCCAGATCTTTCTCTAACTCGGTAGCTTGCAAATAAACTTTCTCCTCACTGTTGACAGACACACTTCAAAGTTTCCCACTCTGCTTGTACTGGATTACGATGCATTAGTTTAATTATGTCACTTAACAACAAAAGCTTAAGAAAAAATTCTTCCCTTTGTTTGTTCTGTGTGCTCTGTGCTGTCGTTTCTGCTAGGCAAGTTGGTGTCGTAAGCAGCATTCGTTTGGAGTTATGGGCCTGCATTTAGTTGATCATGGGAGCAGGAGTTACCCTACTTGTTTGTTTCTTACTGTTCTTTTGTGTTACAACTTTTTTTTTTTTTTTAAATACAGACAATAGCATTAACCAATAGGGTGACTGTCGATTGTTCATTCAAACAAACAAACAAAAAAAAAAGGGCTCTGAAAGTTAAAACTCTGTTGCAAGACCTATGAAAGCGCGGAAAGGTGGTAATGTCTCACAGTCTCCTTACATCCCTTCACCGAGTTCCCATTAATGGAAGAATGTACTACAAAGTTTTGGTTTCATGCCACAACTTTTTCTGGCTCTTTTTTTCTGTTTCTAATTTCTGATAACTGTCCGGGCAATTCCTTTCTCTGGAGATACATGCATTGTGTGTGTCTCATAGTAAACGTTTTGCTCCCAGTTCTTTTTCCTCTCTTCCTGTTTTAACTGTGTATCCTCTCAAGAATTCATTGTCCTTCAATTTATACTACCATCTTCAAAAATCCGCTTAGAATTGTTTTTACCTGTAATATATCTTTTGTCTGTCATGCTCTGACTTTCATGCTATTTATGATTGTCAAGTAGTAAAGGTGCAAGCGCAAAGTAATCATTGAGCAGTTCTGCAACCCATAACTGTATGTCGGTTTTATCTTTTCACATAACTTTGAATTGATTATTCATATATGCCAGCTAATATTTTCCATTGTATTCCTCTGACAGTAAAGCACCATGCACCAGATGGTTATTTTAGACATGGCACAATATGAAATTGTCCTTTATGTTTATCTATACTTGTCATGTCAAACAGTACAAGGTGTGATTATTGTTTGCTCAGCCATCCAATCTCAATGCAGAAGGCACACACAATCACATTATTTCTATAATCTATGAAATTTATCCCTCAACTGTTGCTAAGGATACCATAAAGAAACTTTGAATTCAGGAACTCTCCTAAAGAAGAGAAGGGAAGGGGTAGAGGTGGCTGTTACCAGGTAAACACGTGCACAGAGTGCTTCACTTCACTACTAGCGTTCTAACAGAAGTGTGCTCAATAAGCCTTCTGTCCTTCTTCAACTGTCTTGTATCATACAAACATGTTTGTGTTTGTTTTTATGTGAAACTGCAAACAAAAAATAAATATCCGTAGCAAATTCTGAGACCTGCAAGTCCCTTCTGATATTCGACTCTTCCAGTTCCCTCTTTTCAAACTAATACTTTGGTCAGCATGTCTTTGCCTGTCCCTTTTGGTGGGAACAAGATATTCTGCCTCTTGTCTCTCATTTACGCCAAAACTTGAACACTGTTCTTTTCCCCCCCGTCTCATTTATGCACAAAAAGTGCAAGTGTTGTTTGGGGAGTATTGTAATGTGGTTGAATGCATGCTCATTCATTCAATAGTTACTGTTCTTGCTTGAATGCATGCTCATTCATTCAATAGTTACTGTTCTTGCTTGAGAAGTGGAGGAAGGGTGGAGTGAGGGTGCAGATGGCAAGGCATAGTGGGTGGTACCCGCAGATGTGAAATGAGCTGGTGACTGCAGGGTGTATATTGTCAGCGTTTTAATTCATTTGGCTGGCAGTTTGATGTGTGATATCGTTATTAATGCCATGGGCTTTCAATGTGTTTAGGTGTGCATAAATACTTACAACAAGAATCGTTTGGAAGCCGAGGTAGAAATTTGGCAGGATTAAGTATAACAGGCAGAGTATGATGTAGTCTCCCAATTAAAATGTCACATATTTTACCTCAACTTTGCCTGGCAAGGCCAGGAGTTGCTGTTCAGTGTCATGAAATAAACTTCTTGAAACCATTTGCCCTAATTATTCAGAGATCGCCATGACAATGATTGATACATTCTGTTAATATGAAACAAATGTGACTTTTTTTTATACTTCTATAGAATTGTCTGTGTAGTTTTATAGTTTCGTTCCCTGGGATTTGAGGAGGGGATGTGGGGACAGGGGAGAAGAGTGATGTAGGGAGTAAGGGGCGATGGGGTGGGAATAATCACTTTCCTCATTTTAAGGTTAATCTACTTCAGATTTTGAAAAGGAAGTCTAAAATTTTTAAGGACTGTCAATAATCTTCAAGGTGACTGCAAATCCTTTCAGAGTTATTCTTGCCAAGCTAACCATGAAGGATTCTTTTTGAGGAAAAAAATCTTGTCAAATCTACAACATATATTAATAACATAAACCAACTAACACAAAAAAATGTCTGCAAGAATACAGTTTTTACAATTACTGACATTGCAAAAGGACCAAACTGAAAATAACAGAAACAGGTGAGAATTTGAGGACCATCGAATGAAAGAGATGCAAAAGACAAGAACACTTGTGGAATCAAAGTCACAGTTCTAGCATTTCTACCCATTACATCACTTGAGACAAACCCATCAACAAAGCCACACATATGAAATATATAGCCATCAAGGTTTCACAGCCAAACCGTGTGTGTGTGTGTGTGTGTGTGTGTGTGTGTGTGTGCGCGCATGCGTGCGTACATGTGTGCGTGCGTGTGTGTGTGTGCCGTTATTTTTTACGCAGGGATGTTAGTGCAGAGTGACGAGTTGGGGGGAGGTGTAGGTGGGTACCGTAGTTGTGGTGTAGATGGTGGGGGGGAGGTGGGGTTTAGGGGGGTACTGAAAGGTATTTTTCATCAAATAAGAAGAAGAAATTTTTTAAAAGTACATATGCAGCTCTTGTTCCATCTGGGCACATTGCCTCGTTTCTATAAGTCTGAGGAAGAGACTTTGCAATGTGGACACAACGAGCTCCACATCCAGCAGTTTTTTTTTTCTCCCAGATTGTGAATATATTGGACAATACGACAATTAATGCCATCAGATGCAAGATCAATTCAATTCTTTGCAGATATTCATCAAAAAGGATATCAAAAAAGGATATCTGGACTGGTGGGACTGTTGTTCAAATCTTCACATTTGAAATGCAAAAAGATGCATTCTGAAAAAAAAAGGGTCTTGTCAAAAGAATGGGCAGCCATGACAGTGAATTACACTACTTGATCACACATCCCTATCATCTTCTCCTTCCCCCTAATTCCATGGGCACCACATTGAACATAGTTCACTAGGTTCCTCCACTTCTACCAGTTGTGTGCCAAGGCCTGGATCTCTGTAAATGTTTTTCCTGTTCACTCTGCAATGCTATCAGCCCACTGATATTTCTGTCTAGTATACCCCTCCATCTCCCTTCTTCAATAGGTCCTGGTGTATTTTCTAGCACGGCCATTGGATCTTATTACATGGCTGTACAAACGTACTTTTCTTTTCCTGCCTGATGTCAGTTAATCTTTGTATGGTCCTACATGCCAATGGTTTGACGCACTTGTTAACTGGCGATATGATCAGCGTGTCTGAGGGTCCATGTCTCGCATGTATACAGGAAGATGGAATACACCAGTACGTACAAGAGCCTGTCCTGTTTCATTAAAATGTTCTTGTCCTTCTACACACAGGTTTTACCTGGACAATGCCGCAGTTGTCTTTGCTGCCCTTGACAGAATTTCTGGTTTGGATCCCTCATTGATAATGATGCCTGTCATCACATCTCTTGGAAATAATGCCTCACATTTTTGTTAGAATTTTCAGAGTTTTGACTAGAAACGAGAGCAGTACACATCAAGTCATTCAAAAATACTTGATATCACACAGACATATTCAAAGAAATACTTATTACTGACAAATGCAAAAATGAACATGTACCTTCAAAATTCAAAAGATCTTTTTATCACAATCTCTAAAAAAGCAATAATGTAATCAACAAACCATCTACATATCTTCAAACCAGCTGATTGTACTTTATATTTCTACCACTACTTCTCAACACTCGCTTTACACGGTATCTTGTTCAAATGCCACAACCTACGTCAGCAAATGAGATTCCAACATATTGCATCAAGGCTCATCCAGTCTGCCCATAGAATGGACTGCTTTCATGCACAAAATCAGAGCCATCATGAACAGAATATGCACGCATTAGTACAAGTACACTGTGGTTTCTGTTTGCTGAAAGTAAAACAATAGAAATGTCCCCATATATAAAATACTTCTGAATAAAGTTGTTGTCAAATTTTCTGCAAAAATCCCACCTTCAGTGAAGTTTCCAGCATATGTAACTGGCAAGTGGTTCCTTTGCTGGAATCTAAGTGTAAGAGAATGAGGTTAGACCCACAGCAACAGCTAGTACATGAATCATGGAAACCAGAATTTCCACCCAAAGTCAACTTAATCATGCACAGACCTGCAAGTGTATGGAATTATATACATATGTATGTGATGTACATATTCCAAGTTGTCGGTGTTCAATGGATTTGGGAATAACAAAAAACACAGAGAATGCACCGAGCCCTGGTTGGCCTACTGGGTAAGGTCTGTTGTTCCAATGTGCGGGATTTGATTCCCACTAAAGACACTTTTCATCTGGAGTTACCCACTGTGAAGACTCCATTCCACTCCTAGTCCTTCAGATGAGACACTAACTGAGGTCCTGTGCATGAATGAATGCACATGGAAACTTGAACCCACATAAAATCCCATTCACCTTTCAGGAAACAGAAGTCATTGTGTACCCTTGGAAGAGCGACACAAAAATAAAACAAATGCACACTGGTACTGTGTCAAGAAACCCCTGGAGTCCTAATGATGAGATTAAAAATAGAATGCTGTTAGCTTTATGGTGGGATCCAAAACAGTCGCATACACAAAAACCTCACCGACAGTGAGCCTCAGGATTCTAGTAGAGGAATGCAAAGGATGGATGGGGAGAGAATTTCACTTGGATACTTGGGATGGAGAAGGGAGCAAACTCTTTGCCCACTGAAATGCCATGATTTCAGACTAAATCTGTTCATGAATACCAATTTCCATGAAAACAAGCAAAATATTTATCACAAAAGCTTGCTGGATAGAACGGAGAGACCCTCCTCTCATCACTTCACAAATGGACCAGACCTTCAGACCACCTAATTCCCAAATGATCACCGAAACAAAAAAAAAACCACCCTTGAGTTTATGATATCATTCTGCTAAATACATCACAGCCAGAACAGAAAAGTGCAACAAAGTTGATAGTTTGCAGAATCAATAGATTTCAAAGATACCTACTGTTTAATTTTTCAACAACAAAAAAGTTAAAGGGATTATGGATAAAAACAACAACTGGGTGACAAATTTTAATCTCTAACAATAATAACTGAATCTTCGAACTCAAATGGCACAGCTTAAAATACTAACATTATATTCTGACTCTTAACAGTTACAAGATTTTGTTTCTTCACACACAAAAACAGCATTTGTAGTGATATGCTGATTGATAAATGAAACACATGTGTCCCCTTTTCTTCTTTCATAGTTTCTTCTTTTTTTTTCTTTAACATTTCAACACTTCGTTGAAAGTGAAAACGAGTTATCCATGAACCATTCACGAAACAGAGCAATGTATAAAAATACTTTACTTGTGAGTATGTCTTTGTAGATTTATGAACACATGAACACACAGAAGTTGGGGTGCACATCAGTTCATTCATCTATGTGCCAAGAGGAAACTAACAAGTCTATCAAGCGACTAGCAAACATCAAAATTACCATCCAAACCACATTCTTCAGCACAGGATCAGCTTTCAACAGTGGACAACATGATCACACCTGGACCCGTGCGAGTCTGATCATCTAAGTCACATCACAGACAGTCAAGAGGGAGAGATTATCAAAGAATATCATAGGATTATCAGTTGTTGGTGACAAGTCAGCTCCAAATCAAGTTAGCAATGTTGCCAAAGATGGGATCAGGAGTTCCGGACACGATCGCAGATTTCTTTGGTGAATGCAGAGCAGGTAGCATTGCCGCCCAAATCTCCTGTCAAAACCTGGAACAGATACCCATAAAACATGGCATAAAAAGTTGATATCATTCTACATACAGAGTACCATACATTCAGAATAAAGTTTATGATCATTCAAGCAAAAGTGAAAAAAAATCATAATGAAAGAATATCTAAAAAAAAAAAAAAAACAAAAGCAAATACTGGACTTAAAGTAAGCACCTGCTCCATCTCTACATTAAACATATGTTAAAATATACACTTGTCTTCTCTTTTCCAACAAAACACACATTAAAAAAAGTATGAAGAATCTCTGCTGCCATGAGCCTATTCTCACTGAAAGGCTACCAACAGTCGCTTTCACACACGCACACTTGCACATGAGAATGCGTCTTTCATCCTATGTCTTAAAACTCCCAGTTGAATATAATATCAACTGCACACACACCGGACCTTTTCATCCACCACTGAACCACACACAAAGATTTAGGCCTGAAGACAACTGTTCTGACTTCCAGGTGGCTTTTCTCATGCAGTCACACAACACTCACAACCTGAAGGTAACATTTCACTTGACATCACATCCTTGAGAAAATTCCTGGGAGATTTTTCTCTTGAAAATAATTTTACAACCATCATTTAACAAAACTACGATGGTTTTTTATTTTCTCCTGAAAAAACCCACCTGGGTCATAACTCTTGCACATTAGACAGGGTAACTGGCAGCAGACACCTACCTTTCCTTCCCTGATTGTATCCAGGGCAGCCTTCTCAATCCTATTTCCATATTCACCAAGCTGCATGTGCCTCAACATCATCACAGCACTAAGGAGCAGGGCAGTGGGTTGGCTTTGTCCTGTCCCGCTATGTCTGGTGCTGTGCCATGTACCTTAAACACACATCATGATCAGTCATGGCTTCTATCTTGTGATACAGAATCAGCAAGCTTACAAATTATACAGTACAGTTTTCATCTTTAACAATATAAGCAATCCCCGTATATGTAACAAATACAATTAAGTACAGCTCACATCAATAAATTATCACTTTAAATTGAACAGTGTGCCACACACAAACAGAAATTCAATAACAGTCTATGAATGTGGAAATACATCAATATCATAAAAGCAAAACTGCTGCCAGTCTCGCTTAAAAAATTACCAGTCTGAAAACATGAAGCATATTATCTGACAGCTAGCATTGAATGGAAACACTGAAATCAGGTAACATGAAGTAACTGACATATTCTTGTTTTTAACAGACGCATTCTACATACTTTTACAGATATATGGCACATGAATCATACTCTATGAACCTATCCAAATGAAATGCTTACCGACTCAAAGATTGCACCATCTTCTCCGATATTCCCACTAGGTGTGACTCCCAAACCACCAATCAAGCCAGCACACAAATCACTGCAACAAAAAAAACTTACATATAGTGCATTCCCTGAGGAAAAAAAAAAAAACAGGGAAAAAAAAAAGAACAAGAGAATTTTACTAGTGAATCTCGGCATCTCTCACAGGGAGCATAAAACAGATGGTTATGGCATGACGTAAGCAAACTCGGATACAGATTTCTCTCTCAGTTATCTGAACTGTTAGCTTGCACAAAAGTGATATCACATATGCATCCTCTCCCTAAATTATCTGAATCTATTGATCTGTAAAATGAAGTGCTACACAAATTTTCAATAATAGTAGTTCATTCATCTATGATATGTTAAAATGCTATTTTCAAAACTTCAAGCCCACAGAAAACAAATAGATTAAAGCTTGTGTCATCATAGTTATGTTTATAGTTGGTGTACATGAACTTTTCCTGTTCCTTTTGCATGTGTCTGTGTGTGGATGTGTGGGTGTGGTTATAGGTAGTGGGGATGAACGCCTGTGTTTTCGCACACAAGATTATGTTAAATCTATGTACATTTATCTGCCAAGTGTGAGGGGACAGAAAGTGGAATCAGCATTTTCTTAGCATGCGAACAATCTGCTGAATGTTCCCAACACTGTGACTTTCAACTCAAGACTCATGTACACATACATGGGAAAACTGAGACTAGTAAATTGTGCTAAAGCTATCAGGTCTTAGGCTTTGCATGATGAGCAGCTTCCTAAGCCCAGCACACAATGTACTCACCTCAAAATGTCACCATACAGGTTTGGCATCACCAGGACATCAAACTGTGTAGGATCTTGAACCATGTTTTTTAACAAAAAAACAAAGAGACATTTGTGTACAACCTGACAAAGCACAAAGGGATGATGAGGGAATCAAGTTTTGAATGAAACCTGACAGCCAGCAGCTCAGACTGATCTTTTCTTTTTCAATTCTGTTTTCATCTAGAAAGGACTCCAACCCCAAGTGTGTTTTTTTCTCTGACAGAAACATTAAAATATCTTTTGGTGAGCATATTTTGTTTTTTTGTTTTCAAATTTGGGGATGATCTCTGAAATACCAAAATTTGTCAGGAAAAATCTGGGCAAGTTGGCAGCTATACACACAATGCATGATTAGAATACTGTCCACTGTCAAATGGACTGGTGGCCTAGGAAGCAGGAGGATATCAGCTCCATAGTTAAGAATCTGGTACAGGAAGTCTCTCTCTCTCTCTGCTCTAGACCTCAGAGCGAAGGTCTGGATTTCTGTCATTTGGTAAGTCATAACGCCAGATCTGACATGGAACCCGCAGGGGAAAAGGAAGAGAGGCCGACTTCACAGCAAGTGCAGACAAGACACTGAGGCAGAGATAAAGAGGTAGGGGACCAACTGGACAGGCATTCAGCAAGCAGCCCCAGAACCAAGAATGATGGCAATGGCCTATGCTCACCCTTGTGCTATGGGCCTAAGTCAGTAAGTAATAAAGCCAGATGTCATGTACTGCATGTACTTGGTGCACAAAAATAAGCCATGATAACATGGGAGAAATCCCTGGGAAATGCTGAAGAACAATCCACTGATAGAAAGACAAGAACATGTAGGCAGAAAAAAAAAAAAGACTGTCACTGGATATTTCAGAGCAGCCAAGGCGGCAAAAACAAAGTGTAGCACTTTCGACATTTTAAATGTAGTATTCCAAATTTAGGCATAGCACTCTTTTGTGATGCGACAAGTCAGACTCCACAGTACTTTCAGCTACACTTCTGTTCACACACAACTGATGATGAACTAAGAAGATTAATATCTCCGTAATTACAATATGGTTTTGACTTGACCTAATAAAAGAAAAATAAAATGGCCTTCAATAAAACCAATCTATAAGGCGGAAAAACTGCAATCATCTTCAACAAATTTTCTTTTGCTTTTTTTTCTTCTTCTTGCTGAACTTGTAAACAATTGACAAAAAAAAGTCTCCTGTCAAAATACCTACACTGACTCGGTTCCATTTAAGCCTCTGCAAAGTCCATGATGCACACTTTTTTTTTTTTTGCTTTTTTTTTCTTTTGCTCAGCATTTTGTCACAAAGAGTAGCAACACAACATTGTCAACAAAAGCACAGCATGTCATGCCAAAGCCTAGCACTTAACACCTCTGTAATATACTTTATTATGGAAGTAGTGTAGACTGCAGCCCTGTAATGTAGTCTCAGACCGCAATGAACTCCATAGCATCTCTCCCTCATCCTTATCTTCAGTGATCAGCATAATAAAAAAAAGTTATCAAACTCTATCAGCATACTAAAAGAAAGTTATCAAAATCTAAGGCCCTTCAGGTCCTGCTCTCTTGAGAATTCAGCTTTGATTTCCTCCACATGTCTATGCCCTTGTCAAAGTTGCCAGTGTTGACCATTTCATGGGAACAGTCACTGGATTGATGTGCTGACACTCTCTGGAGGGGATGCTGGTGCTGGCTCCTGAGAAAGCAATTCTTGTCACCAGTATGGAGACTTAGCAGGTGGTTTTGTACCTATGCTAGATCAGAACAGGCACCACTCAACACTGTGGAAGTGACTTGGCAGCAGTACAGTGTATCCTCTGGGTCTCATTGTCTCATGATGACTTGACATGGGCTGCTCCCTGTGGATTGCCAGTGTCCTGTCTGCTGTGGGAAAAGCCAGGGATGGCCGATGGCCGTGGACCAGAAACAAGAATGGAAGCAAGAATAAGCAGCAGCAAGGGTAGAGAACCACTGATGTCATTCCACAGTACATTAAATCTCACATGATGATGAGAATTTGGCAAAAGCAGCAAAATCGCCACAAACTGAGGCTGACAAATGTTCTTATACCACTGCACCATGGGCAAGAGCTCCCACCGGATGATAGCATTGATGCAGTAACTGCTTTAAATCCCTTAGAAAAGAGCCCTTTAAAAACCCTGCATGCTCATCCCGTGTGCAGGCACCTATAGAGGCCTTCTTCTTATGGTTTACAAGCTGAGTTTCTCTGCGTCTGATTTCTTATAAAAACTCTTTCTTCCTAAAAAGTTTTCAGTCAACATAACTATGAACACCAAGCTAACACTTTGGCTGAAATCTTAACTGATTAAGGAAGCTATGTAAGAATTTTCAGGTTACATGCCAAACGTTCAGACAAGATAAAAGAATGAATGGGCCAACAGACATTTTAGTGATTGCATAGGAGTCAAAGTGATCATTCTTTTTTTTTTTTTTTTAACGATGTCAATCACCTGCCTACTAAAGATGAAATGAGCAAGCACTATATTCTCTGTGCAATTATATATACATTTGTAACGGAGTTCAAGAATTGATCCATCCACACTTCTGAACATATTTGAATTCAGCATTCACTTGGCATTCTTTCTGTTATAATTTCAACCGTTCTTCCTGTTATAATTTCACCTTTTATAATTTCACCGTTTCATTTTTGTGTTCAACAAAGTCATGTTCACTTCTTACCAATGAACCATCATCACCATCACCAACATCATCAACATCAACCACATTACATTCCCAATAAATGTTGAACAACATTTAGACAGATCAACTTCACACAAATGCACAAACAACCTTGCATGCATCTTGAAGAAAAAAAACCTTTTCTTTACACTTATACTGCACATCATGGTTGGTTTTAAATCTCCTCGCTATAAGTGTATAATAAATAACACCAAGACTACTTGCTGGGAGATCTGATAAAATTACCAACACTTTACACATGTGACCTTCGCACTTTACATTCAAACAGACTGTGTCCAGGTAGGATTCGGTGAACCGTATATCCTTGTTTTTGGATGCAACCTCGCGACAGCATTTCAGAAAGAGGCCATCTGACATTCGCCTGGAATTGATAGAGAGTCTGAACATGTAGAGATTAAAAACGTGCTTTAAAATATACAAAACTATAGCAGTTTGGGGGAGGCTTAACATACAGGCATACATCACAGTTTCAGTTTCATGATAACAGCCAAGCTGACCATAATGGGCCTATTCAAGGCTGTTTCTGCATAAAGGGAAAAAATTCTGTCCACACACACACACACACACACACAACTACCCAACATTAATATTCACACCCATTTTTAACAATCATTCACATCCATTAGGAGGAATAAGCTAAGCCACATTTATCAGACCTACCATCATTTCTTCAATCACATGAAAACATGCATTTAATTAGACACACCTCAAGAAACTCAAACGTGCAATATCCTAATACATGCTGTTTTTTCAGTGCTCCTAATAATACACAACTAGGGATCTATTACACACAGATTTCAGATCTGACACACAGAGTTTAAACATGAGGGTCATCATGAAGCAAATATTTCAAAATGCCTCGGCTCAATCAACAGGTTTATCAATTTTCAAACTGACTGGCACAAGACGGAAAAAAAAAAAAAATGAAAAAGCTTTTCAGATACTGCTTGCTGACTGGTTTTCATGGACTTATGGCATGCTTGCACTGCAATTAGAATTCACTTCCACTCGCTTTCACGACCTTTCGTTTCAAGTTTTCTTGCCAAACGAATAACTGGGTATGTCTTGACTGGCTTTGATTGCGAGCATGTATGCTATTGACATAAAATCTGAAAATCATTTTTTGAAAAATCTCACATGATATTGGCTTTGTGGACGGCTGTGACAGTGCTTCTGTTGTTGTCACGGGCATACTGAAAGGCATACTCTGCAACCCGACGTGAAGCGTTCTCTGTGATCAGCTTAATGCTCTGAACAACACCATCCACTATCTGCAACACAAATCATGTGTCAAGACACAGAACAATAAACCAAAGCTCTGAGCTACTACATTAGCATGTTCACCTGAAACACACAGAATGCACTGCACTAAACCATCCCAACAATCTGAAACACAACACATGCAATAAAGCACACTAATCATCCACTTCTCAACATATGTGCCTTTATCCATACCAAAGCAAGGAAGTTGCTAGCTGGTTAAACCAATGTTTTTAGCTTAAAGAACTCACTTGTGAACATTGGCTTTAATCTGATCTTTCAAGTTTGAACATTTCTGAGCTCAGGTACATTCACCAAAGTTGGATGTGATGTGTACAACAATTATCTTGCATTATTTTGCATGAACCAACTGCCACTTCTATCATAATCCTTTGAATAAATTCACATACTTGTATGCTGGTATCCAGTAACTTTTCAATTTTCATTTTATATCAAAATGGAAATCAAGAAACTTGTTTGAAAAGACTTTACCATTACTTTCATTTGCAATGTCATAGACCCCCCCCCCCCCCCCCCCCCCCCCCCCCCTTGAGTCCAATTAACGATACCAACACTAAAAAGTGTATGTCAGAAATGGTCTTAATTGCAGACAACCCCTCATAACTACCCACAAAAAAAACTCAAGAATCTCTATTAAAATGTACACACACACACACACACACACACACACACACACACACACACACACACACACACACACACTCACTCACTCACTCACTCACACACACACACACACACACACACACACACACACACACACACACACACACACACACACACACACACACACACACACACACACACACACACACTCTGACCAAGCCCAGCACTAGCCACTCACTGTGTGCTCAATACCACTGTATTCTCCCTCTGTGTTTTCTCGGATGGTGACCAGGTTGACATCATCGTACGGAGTCTTAAAACCTTCGATGGACTTACATGGTCTCACGTTGGCATACAAACTGAAAGCCCTGAAAACAAAAGCAGAACACGAACTGATGTTTCAATTCATCAAAAGCATGGTGATTCTATAATAAAAAAAAAAATATAAATCCAGATTGCAGCCTCTCAAAATGTGTTGCTTCTGAAAACAAGAATCCAATCAAACTATCAAACTAATCATTCTAATTCAACTTAAATTACTTTGTTTCTAATAAAGCCAATTTCTCAATACATGATGTCCTATTCACTGCCAATACAAAATGTTCTCAATGAAATAAAGTTTCACTTTTCAAAAGGAAGAATTTCAACATGTTGTCATTCCTGATTAAAACACAATAAAATTAGAAAATGCACAATCAGTTTATTCTATCAATAACAATACTTAAATAAAAAAAGAAAACAATACAACATTTTTCAATCCCTTCCTATGCATAAGGAGCAAAAAGGGTAAACCACCCATTAAAAAATATCCTGCATTCCTAGACTTTCACTTGTTGTTTAGGGGGTGGGGAAGTGATGGATTCTGAATGACAAAAAAACAAAAAAAACAAACAAACAAACAAACAAAAACCTACCTCTACCCCACACTAATGCCATTCTTTTCGATCTCAACTACCTCATAGTTACTTGTCCTTTCAACCCACAGCTGGAAAAGCAGACATATCAGCCCAACATGTCAACCTGTCACAATTCTACTCTGGTGAACCAGCACCATTACAGCCTTTCATTCCCTCACATTTCTAGTCTGAAGCATCAATACAGCATTTCAGTCTGTCACTGTTCTACCTTGGCGAATCAACACAGCAATTTCAGTATGTGTCTCTTCTCAGAAAAATCAATACTACATGCACAATCTGTGCCACTCTTCTACTTGAAAGAATTGCTGGATTCATGTCTTTGCCGCTGCTTTACTTACAATGATCACTATAGCACATCAGTCTGGGTCACTATTCTTCTCATAAAAATCAACATTGCATCAGTCCATCATGTTCTACTCAGAGAGGCCACCAACAACATCTCAATCTTTTTGTCACTATTTTCACTTATAAGATCAACGCAGTCAGTGATTGTTCGACTCAGAAGAATCAACACCAACATGTTGATCTTTGTCACCATTTTAAGCAGATGGTTCAACACAACACTTCGGTCCAGTCCCCTTCTATTCAGATTAATCAACACAACATTTCCATTCGTGTTATTGTTCTTCTCATATGAAGTATAGCATTTCAATCTACATCCCTATTCTACTCAGAAGAATAAGCACAGTACTTCAGGGTATGTCTTTGTTCCACCTACTCAGAAGAATGAAGATGAACATTTGTCTTGATCACACTTTTAATCAGAAGAATCAGCAACTGTCTTTTCCACAGACATCAGCATGGCATTTCAGTTTGTTTTACATCATGTACAACATTTTCTAACAGACATTTTATGACATACTGCAAATTCTCATTAACAAACAGAATCCATTTTAACATACAAGTGAGTATGTACATGCATGCCCGCAGACAGTGTAGAGTTGGTGAGTTGCTCTTGCATGCGTGTCTGCATCTGTATGTGTGTGTATCTGTGCATGTGTGCATGCGCACACACATAGGTGGGTGAGCAACAGGGTATGTGCCTGCACATCTGCAAGTCTTTGCGAATCTGTGCACTTGTACTTGGAGTGTGTGTTCACATTCATGCTATATGTACTCACACAAAGGCACGTGTGCTACAGCGCATGCCCTTGAGTACACACATATAGTCTGTGTGCATTACAACACAAGGGAAACTGGACCACTACCACCTACTTCCTGAGAGCCAAGTTGAGAGACTTGTGCCCCTTGCCAATGGGTGTAGCCAGCGGTCCCTTCAGACCTATCTTGGTCTCCGCCATGGAGTCAAAGATCTTCTGAGGTAGGTGAAAGTTGCCATCAGGACCCTTGACAGGCGTCACATCCACATCCTCCCAGATGACAGGTGCCTGGTCAATCAACACAACAACACAGCCTCATTGCCACTTCCCATATTCCTCCACATCCATGAGCAGACAAGAACACCACCACCCTACCACCCACCCCCAAACAACACAATTTTGGGTCACAGATCGAATACCATTTACAAGCTCAGAACTGGGAAGTTTTCTGTAACTTTCTAGATTCTCTGCATTCAATAACATCATCACCAGTTTTCAAATTCTAAACCTGCAGTGAGAGACCAATGGTGCACACTTCTCCCATACAGCAGTATCCCCCAAAGATGTGCACATGTTCGTAAATGAAGCACAAAAAAAATTCAACTCTTGGTACATGGAAGTATCAAAACACATGGAATTACCACTCTGGGTAGAATTGCCATGCACATTATTTTTCCAATTGAATATGCTGGCCTGTTAGTGAGAACATGCACACAAAGTTTCATGTCAGACTGGAAGATTTTCTGATCTAGCAGGTAACCAGGATCCATAACTAGCCTGATAAGCTCTTCACAGAATGAAACGGCTGTCACTTCCTGGTCCTGCTGACCTCCACTTTGGAGGAACAATAAAACAAAAAAATCACCACAGAAAGATTTCTTCTCATGCCTCCTTACCCTTGAAAACAAGTCCTTTAAGAAAAAAAAACCTATTAAAACTGGGATGCATTTTGATTTTGTTCCACTCCTTGCCTGGATGGCATTCAGGCCCTGGCATTATACACAATACATACATATGTGCATGTGGGTGCGTATGCATTTCAGTTTGATATTCTTGCCGGATATATGGCAACCCCCAAGTCTGCCAGAAAAAAAAAGATTGAATACACCTATGGGAAGGCTGTATCAAATTCTCCAATTGGCTATATTACCATGCTGAACATGTCATATGTGACCAATACATTTGCTTATTTTCTCATTTCATCAGCTCATTTTCTACTTTCAGCACAGAAGGTGCACACTATCCCTTCATTTTTAACTGTATGATGCCAAACTGACATTAAAGCTTAACACCCACACTCACCCCTGCAGCTTCAAAAATGTCCTTGACAGACTGCGATATCTCAGGGCCGATACCATCACCAGGAATCATGGTGACCTTCTGGACGCCACTGCCCTGATCACATGCAAATCATCATCATCATCATCAAAATCACTTTATCTGAGTAATACAAACATTTGCATTGCAAAATATCGACATATTTTTCAACACTGATTAAAGAATGGTATGCATGACGTTCATGAAAAGTACATGCATTAAAAATTCTGTATACCATGGTTACTTTTTGTTATAATGTTTATGCTTGCTGTCCATACAATTTGCACCATATATTTTGTTAACAAAAAAAAGTGATGTTTTAGATGATAGAACAACAGTACTACTATTATTTGAGGATTGATTATGCAATCATGCTTATGTCCTACACGTTAGTTACATTTTAATCTTCTTTCACTTACTGCCCACAATTACAACAATGATCATCATCATTTTATATATTATGATATGCTGCATGTTATCCTCCAAAATAGGAACACATTAACTGAAATTGTATGTAAGAGTATATAACTATATATTTCGTGTGTGCATGCATGCGTGCGTGCGTGCATGAGTGTGAGTGTGTATGTGTGAGAGTGAGCCAGTGTGTGAGCGTGTGTGTGTGCATGTGTGCATGTGTTGTGAGTTGTGTGTGTGTGTGTGTGTGTGTGTGTGTGTGTGTGTGTGTGTGTGTGTGTGTGTGTGTGTGTACGTGTGTGTGTTTGTGTGTGCACAAGCATGTGCATGTATGTGAGTATTTATGTGAGCGCTAATTAAGATAATTTACATACAATGGGGTGATTTTCTTTTTTAAAAAAAAGGCATTTGCAAACTACCCCACTTTTGACAGGCCCAGTGACATGACAATGCCAATCAAGGTAATAATAACTAAATAAGTTCCATTATACGGCCACAGCTTTTGTGGGTCTGCACGCAGAGCTCCTATTGATTGATGAGCACTTCGTGTGCCATGATGCGTAAAATACCTTGTCAGTCAACGTGTTCAACTAAAATAATTGCAGTAATTTTATCTACCCTTCAAAATTCTGCAAAATGTCTAGCCACAGCAAATAAAAATTCGCCACTCAAGCCCCACTAATCATTTAAGAGATCTTCCCAGTCAGTGTAAAATTGATGAAGACGCCGTTTATTTCCTGACAACCAAACACAGCCATATGCGCACTGCATGTCTCACAAAGCAATCTAAAAATACCAAGCACAAGACTAGTGATGCACCAGACTTACATTTACAAAGGCAAAATGGCAATGTATTCATAACTGAAATGTAAAAATTGATGATTCAGATATTCCATCATGACCTAGGCTTAAGAGTTCTTTTCTAGGGTTTGGGTGATTGCATCAAGACAAAACCCAGCAGGAGTCCTGGCATGTACATGACGGTACGTGGAGAGCAAGACGTGTGGTCTTGTCTCAAAAACAAAATTACACACAATGGGGTGACATGGAAAAACTAGGTCAAGTGCTCTTGTCTTACTACTGAATGGATTCATGTCCCTAAGTTGTTTTCAATAAAACTGGTGTTAAAACGTTCCCAAAATATTCTTGACCCTCTTTTCTACAACTGCCCCACTGCCAGTTTTGCAAATGTATGCTTGTGCATGCATGAGTGTGTATGTGTGTGTGTGTGCATATGCAAACTCGTGAGCAAGAAGGGGTCAGAAAGAGGTCTGTCTGCAAGGACACAGAGAAAGACATGAAGACAAAGATATCCTTTTGAAAAAAATATGAACATATATCTTTACACTCTTTTTACTTTTCTCTCAAAATGAAACCAAGCATTTTATGTTGTGTGACAGTGTTATGTGTGGAGAGCTTTTTATGTTTGTATCCTTGCATCTGTTTCTATTGAATCCTTGAGACATGGTTACATCAACAAACAAAAGTCCAAGATAGTGAAAATCAGTCCTTCCACGTTTTCTTTTACCTACAATTTATTCCGCACTTTCTTTTTTCTTCTCCACGCGTTCTCTTTGTACAACCTCTTTAGTTTTATTTTCAAATCAATTTGAATAGAAACATTTCAGTTTGAAAAAAGAAGAATTCATAACATGAAAATTCTGGATGTTCACAATCATTATTTTGAACAGCAGACTTCTGAAACAAAGCAATAACAGAATTTCATAGTCACAACTGGACTGTAAAAGGTAAAAACTTGACGAGTATTATAAACGAAACAGCAAAACAAAAAACATTAAACCACCCCTGCTAACATGAATTTTTTCTTTTTAAATCAACAGAACAGAAAAAGAAAAAATAAAAGGTTTGAACAAAAGCCAAAAATGTGCTTAGACATAATGTTAAATCATAAACGAAGTAATAAAGTAATGTTGAGCTCGTAAAAGAAATATAAAACTGTTGTTTAAGAACAACTGCAGTATGGACAGAAAGACAGAAGGTCTTTCAAATAAACATCAGAATTAGACATCTTTTTTCTCAGTCCAAACAAAAAAGTCAATTTCACATTTTCTTCAACCTTTTCTCAATCATTCACTATTTTCTTCCATTCTCCATTACTTCTCTACTGGCACATCTTCTCCCCCTAATCATCCATTAGACCCTTGTTCCTAAACAACACATGCACATCGTAAATTCTTATTCCTGATTTTACACTTTTCTAATAACAGTACCATAATGTTTCTCTTTATAACACATTTTTTTTTCTTTTTTAAATGAGATACAGTTTGTCTTATATTTGGTTTTCTTCTTTTTTCAATAGAGACAAATTTTCTTATTCCAAGCAAGATGCAAACTTAACAGAATTAATAAAATTAAAGTTTTAATGAATATCCCTCATGTTAATTAAGCATACCAGCACACCAAGTTGTCCACATTTTCTCATGAAAAAAAAAGAAAAACAAAGGAAAAAAGAAAGTGAGTGTAGCAACACAATAATAAAGCAACAAGAAAACAAATTAAACCCAGAGCATTAATCAAGTACAAGTAATTTTTTTTTTCAAATAACTACTGTTAAATGTTGAATGGTTTAATATTGTGTGTCACTTTCACTAGTGGAGAAAAGAAGAGAATGGGTGGATGGAAAAAATCAGCCAGTGATAACACAATAGATTTTGTCAGCCAGTGCCTGCCATGCTCATCATCCAACGTTGCAGCGTTCCTTATAACAGACAACAAGGGATACTTTATACACAGACTTTGCTCTATGATATACATTTTTACACAGAGGATCCCCAGGACGCAATTTTTTTTTTCATTCACAACTATGATCAGTTTTCTGCAATTTTATTCCAATACAAAGACTGATAACTCTTCCGGAGATGCAGCAACTCAATTTCATTGAAGAATGCAGCCAAACATTTCAACTTTTGAGCTACAGCCCCTAAGTATCCAAGTTTTCACATCGGTTGCTGGAAAGAAGTGATCATGGTTTAGATCCAGTGGCTGTTGGCTACTAAAAACCTTGCTGGATGCAAGCAACAGTCGGTCTCCATTTCACTGAAAAATTAAAACTTGTTCTTGTCTTCAGCATTCCCAAAGAAGGCGACAAAGGTGGCAATATGGCGTCTGGACATAGTTGTGATGTTTGTCAATCTCACTTTCAATTTAGTTGATGAGATCGATCGACAAAAATAATAACAGTGCTCATACTACCACCAATGCTGTTGACGCTAAAAAATTTTTTTTTTTTTTAATTTGTACATACATTGAATCTCACTCCATCTTTCAAAAGAGTTGATGATCATGTGTTGATGAATACAGATGATGCAAACATCAATGCAAGTGCGGCTGATTCTTCAAAGTTTTGAAGCTGGCTGTCTTAAGCAAGTAAAATTTAGGAAGCCAGTGACAATCAACCAATACGGTTCAAAAGTAGCGATTTCATGTGTGGCACAAGGCCTGTGCATGAACGTGATGCATTATACATCAGAAAGAAAATTTGGCAAAGTCCTAGATTAGCAGCAAAATTTGGGGAGAAAGTCCTGTTTTTACTAATTTTAGATTATCCCTTTCCTCAACCTTTTCGTTATTTTGTGTTCTTTCCATGGAATGTCCGTTCAACAAACTGAAAAAGTTCTCCATGAAGGAAAGAAATGTATACGGAAAGGGTGCTCTAAAAAAAAAAAAAAGGATTTACCCCATTTTCATTTGCTTCTGGTGCTTTTGGTTTGTTAGCAACTCCAATCAGTGAATGTGTATTTTGGTATTTATCTGCATGTGCTGTATTTCATGGTGGTGTGTAACAGAATGGATGAGTGTGTTGGTGCAGCATTTTCAATGTTTTGTATAATTGAGAGTTTTTTCCAACTGTTTTTTCATTTTGATAGTAGGTATCTTCATATTTCACCAAAGGACCCTCAGATCTGTCAAAAGCGGGTCTCATGGACATTTGGTTTTATGCGCTATAAGGAACACTGCATTGAGAAGAGCCAGTACCAATGGGGTAAATAAAAAAGGTAGGTAGGAAGGATGCAGGCACGCACACACACAAAACATGCACACCTCCTCACTCCCCTTCCCCCACTTCCCACACCCTCCAGCCCTGAACTTTGCAATACTGAACCAGAATAGGTCAGTTAGTTGAGCACTGCACTTGTAATCCCAGTGATCCTGGGGGCAACAGTTCAAATCTCCACTGAGAATTGTTTTGGCTCATCATGATTTTTCTGACAGTATTAACATTGGCTCCAACCATTTCCCAACACGTCCCTCGAACAAGACTATAAATCAAATGGAGGTTTCATGAGTGAGCACATGCACAATGCCCTGCACACATGTAAAATCACATCAACGATCAAGGCCAGTTTGGACATTTGTATGGATGACACGTTACACACAATATGCAACCTGCATGAAAAATAAAAACAATGAAGGGAAAAAAAAATTTGTGACTGAGATTGGCTGTATGACACAAGAAAAGGCTGAGTATAGTGCCAGCTTCTAGTGCTTCTATTGGCTCTAGGCAGGCAGCTCACTGTGTAAATGAGCATGGATTGTACAGCCCTGAAAGCTTGGTCTCAAAACAAGCACAGGCCCTATGTAAGTACTCTTCTTAATATATGATAATTATAACTCTGTAACATGATGACAAACCCAGCCGTTGTCTGGTCCTAAGTCCAGAATGAGAAATGGGGAAGGTTGTGCGTTGGGCTAGCAACCCGCCACGTAAAAAAAGCTTTGCTACAGAAACGCCAACAAGATCCAATCAAAGCTCGGGGGACGAGCTCAGGGCAGATGCAGCAATGCATTGTATGACGAGTAGGAGTGAAAGCCGAAAGGAAGCTTCTGCTCCGACAATGTCCTTAGCGAATCCCAAACAAGAGGTGAGAGTGGGAGCCTGGAATGTGCGAACGCTGTATGAAGCTGGAAAGACTGCACAGACGGTGAAAGAGATGAGAAGTATAGACTGAACATCCTAGGAATCAGTGAGATGAGGGTGGACGGACTCAGGCATCATGACCCTTGGCTCAGGAGAGACAGTATGTTATTCTGGTCGCACCGATGGGCAACATCAAGAGGGAGTAGGTATCATCATGGATAAGGAGGCCAGGAAGAGCTTGATGGGATGGGAGCCAGTCAACTCAAGAATCATCACAGCCAGATTCTTCTCCAAGTATACCAAGACCACCATCATACAGTGTTACGCACCGACAGAGCAAGCCACGGAGGAGGAAAAAGACCTGTTCTACAACATTCTACAGGAACAGATAGACAAGACACCACAGCATGACATCCTACTTCTTATGGAGACTTCAATGCGAAAGTCGGAGCGGAGAACACCGGGTATGAAACTTGCATGGGACAAGAGGGAGTGGGAGACAGAAATGACAATGGACAGCGTTTTGCAGATGCGTGTCTTGAAAATGGTCTGGTGATAGGTGGTACCATCTTCCAACACAAAACCATCCACAAACTGACATGGGTATCACCAGATGGAAGAACCAGTAACCAGATAGACCACATTGCCATCAACCAGAAGTGGAGGAGCTCCATGAAGGACGTGAGAGCCATTCGAGGAGCTGATGCTAGCAGTGATCACCATCTTGTGCTATGCAGACTCCAGCTGAAGCTCAAGAGAACACCAAAAAAGAAAAGTGAACAACTCTTTGACTCGAGGAAACTGACCAGTGAGGCGGTGAAAAGCAGTTTACCATTGAACTTTCCAATTGAACTTTCCAATGTGCGACAATGTGCGACAATGTACAGAAAGCTTTCATAGACACCAACAAGGCCGTGCTGGGCTACAGAAGAAGAGAGAGAAGAAGGAATGGATATCAGACACCACATGGCGACTCATAGAGGAGAGAAAGATCGCAAAACTCGGCACGCTCACTGGAACAGAAGATGAGAGACAAACATCCGCCGAAACGTACAAAGAGAAAAACAAAGAAGTGAAGAAGAGCACAAGGAGAGACAAGCGACAGTTTGCAGACAACTTAGCAGCAGAGGCCCAAGCTGCAGCAGAGAAAGGAGACTCCAGGACCGTCTATAAAATTACCAAGGCCCTAACAGGCGGATTCACCAGCAAAACCACAGTAGTGAAGGACAAAAACCGGGAAAGTTTTGACAAAAGACGAAGACCAACTCAACAGATGGGCAGAACATTTTAGAGAGATATTAAATAGACCGGACCCAGATGAGGAAGCCACCATCGAAGACATGGGTTTCAACTTAGAGATGAGACGTGGACGCATTACCCAACAGGAAATTGTGGAGGCTATCAGGCAGACAAAGGGCAACAGGGCACCAGGTGAAGACAGAATCACGGCAGACATGCTGAAGGCAGACCCCAAAACGAGCGCAAAGGCTTTAGTGAAACTATTCAACAAGGTTTGGGAAGAGGAGAAAGTTCCAGACACATGGAAGAAAGGCATCATAGTGAAGCTCCCCAAGAAGGGCGACCTCTCTGAATGCGGCAACTGGCGGGGAATCAACTTGCTCTCCGTCCCAGGGAAGATCTTCTGCCGTGTCCTTCTACAGCGCATGAGGCAAGCCATTGAGAGAACCCTACGAGAAGAACAGGCAGGGTTCAGAAGCGGGAGAAGTTGCACAGACCAGATCTTTGTCTTACGAACAATTGTGGAACAGTCCATCGAATGGAATTCATCACTGTACATCAACTATATTGATTTCCAAAAGGCTTTTGATAGCATTCATCATCCCTTCGCTGTGGAAGATCTTGGAAGCCTACGGGTTTCTCTTAAAGTCATCAACATCTTACAGGACATGTACGCAGACAACCAGTGCTGTTGTGCGACATGATGGACAGCAGAGCGAGTGGTTCCACGTCCGGACCGGGGTCAGGCAAGGCTGCGTGATCTCGCCGACAATTTTCCTTGTCGTCATTGACTGGGTGATGAGGAAGGCCACCAGCGATAGGGCGAGAGGGCTTGTATGGGGACTGACAGCCAGGCTTGAAGACTGCGACTTCGCCGACGATATTGCACTGCTGTCGCGCCCAGAAAGACATCCAGGAAAAAACATCAAGAGTGGACCTAATAGCCAGCAGTGTGGGACTCAAGATTCACCCCAACAAGACCAAGATCATGAAGGTGAAGACGAAGAGCGCGCAGAGAGACCAGTGTGCGAGGCTCAGCTCTAGGAGGTGGAACACTTCAAGTACCTCGGCAGCTACATCTCGGCCGATAGCAACATCGAGCAGGAGATCTCAACCAGGATAGGACTCGCAGCTCGGGCATTCAGCGGGTTGAAAAACATCTGGAAGTCAGCTGTCCTGGAAAACCAAAACCAAGTTGAAGATCTACAGGTCCAACGTACGCTCAGTACTCCTATACGCCTCAGAGACATGGAGAACCAACAAGAAGATTGAGAGCAGGCTCAGAGGCTTCGAAGGAAGGTGTCTTCGCCGAATCCTGAAACTTCAGTGGCAGCAGCGTGTCACCAACAGGAAGTGTCAAGGCGCACCAGCATAAACAACATTGTGGCCGAGGTGAAGCAGCGGCGGTGGAGGTGGCTGGGAAACATCCTTCGGATGGGCAAGACCAGACTCCCTCACACTGCGCTGAGATGGGCACCACCGGGGAAGAGGAAGCGAGGCAGACCACTCGGCACCTGGAGGAGTGAACTGAGCTGGCTTGCCCAGGACAGAGAGGGCTGGAGGGAGCTTGTTGGCGCCATATGTCTCGGATTGCGGGATGAAGAGGATTAAGTAAGTAAGTAAGTAACATGATGACAGAAAACTGTCATACATGTCGGCATCAGCATCCCAAAGAATGTTTTAGACACACACACACATACACACACACACACATGGACGCGCACGTGTGCACATGCATGCACACACATGTGCGCGTGCACACACACACACACACACACACACACACACACACACACACACACACACACACACACACACGCGCGCACACACACACATGCGCGCGTGCGCACACACACACACACACACACACACACACACACATACAAAACATGCTCATGAGACAGCAAGTAAGAACCACAGAGTAAGAAACTGTTATTGGAGAGATCAGAACAATGCTCAATACCTGGCAGTAGCTCACTCACTGCGACTTACTTTTGGATTATCTCACACTGACAGGGACAAAATCTGCTTCCATACAAGCTGGTCCTGTCAAATCAAACCTATAATTGGTACAACAGCTTTCGGTATTTACACTTTCTAAGAATTATGGTAAAAAAGTGTTTTGTAAGCCCTGGCTGGTTTGTGGATTTAATGGTCAATCGACTGAAAAGGCAATGAAGTTTCTGATTCATGTTACAAAGTACAGCTCTAGAATGACCAGATTCCAGTCACTGCAGTCAGTTCCATGATGATGAACAGAACCACAGAAATGACCACAACTGACCCCTTAGCTATCTTCTGTACTAAATAAAGAAAACTCACATGCGCTTCAGACTTAAACTTGAAATTAATGAAAACGTCTCTGCAGACACCTTACTTTTGTTTTTATTTCAAAAAGAAAGAATTACTCCATAATTTCAGACTGTCAGTTTTACTTTCATGCAGAAATTGACACGAAAAATGATGACTGTTACTTTAATCAGCTTTGCAAACCTGAAGCAACTAAAAGTGGCAAAACAATTCTGTGATGCATGCATGTCTGCAAAAACAATGGGACTAAGAAACTGTCAAAACTATCAATGCAGCATTCCTTTTGTTGTTGTTGTTGTTGAAATACTTACAGCTGTTGAGTACTGCCTGGCTGACTGGCATCCCCAAGGATGGATTTCTGAGCACTGCAAGTCAACCAAAATACTTGAACAATAAGCGCTAATGCCCATGATCATTACAAGAGAAACACAACAGTCTGATACTTTTACAGATCTAAAACAGTTTAACTGTCCTGTAAACAAAATACACAAGTAGTTTGCGTTTGAAAATGTCCACCCTCTCCTTATCTTCCATCGCTCTCGACCACCTCCCTTTCTTTCCTGACATGAAAGACAGCCATTCAGCTTCAAGTCAAAGATTAAAGTCATTTTTTCCTAATCATCTTCAACTCTTTCATTACAGGCAAACCAAGACTCAAAGATGAACTGGCACCTGGAAGAATTTTACATCGTTTTATTTAGACTTTGCAATAGAACATATTGTACCTTCATAATGTTATAAATCCCTTTTGAGGTTATAAATGCCTGAGACAGGAGGTTCTTCCAGGTTTTCTAATTATGTATCACAAAGATCAAGATGCACAGATTTCCCCCCACCCCCTTCTACTGAAAATAAAAAGTAAAATGCTTTCATCATATTGAGATAAGAAGCCCTGGTTAAAGACCTATTTTTTGTACTCCCAGTTCTTATAGAACAGCAAGTACTTCACAATGGGAACAAAGATATGCTGTTTGTCTGTCTGTCTGTCTGTCTGTCTGTGTATCTGTCGGTAGTCAAAATAAGTTCCACTTGCTCCAGACAAAACTTCTGGGCCAATCTTCCTGAAATTTTGTAGGTACGTTCATTATGGGTCACGGGTGATGCCCAATGTTTATTTTACCAGAATAGCTGTTACTAATGGCTATAACAGCCCAAAACAGTTTTCTTCTTTAAGGAATAACTCAGTAACGAAATACATTATGATACATGTTTGATTGTGACATCAAATACCTTATGACGCATGTCTGATTGTGATGTTTTTCAGGAAGATAAACTGGGAATACGTTTATATATGCTTTGCTTCTTGTTTTCACTTCCTGTTTTGCGACTTTTCATAAGTCAGGTTTCATAAGGTTCCAATTAGAAAGAAAAAACAAACAAACAAAAACCCAATAGATATTATATTAAACTTAAAGGTCACTACTCATTCTATAATCCATACTATATTGTGTTTTCAATTCATCAACATTTTAAGTTAGCTGTAACAGATTGAGAATGAGGTACACACTCTTCATACTGCAGTCAACAAATCACATAAACAGCTTGGTGAATTAACTTTCATTTCATCGACAAGGACACATTTCTAAACAAGTTGTACAAGGGACCAGTGAGACCATGATATCTAGAGTGTGGAAATGCTATTTAGCGTCCACAAGATGCCTGCCATCTGTAATGAAAAAAAAGCAATGTATAGCAACAAAATGACTACAATGGATTCAAATTTATTCATGTAGAAATAAGCTGGAATATCTGAAGTCATCCACTTTAATATAAGCGAGAAGAAGCAGAGGAGAACTTATTCAAACCTTATTTTAAGATTTTCAGAAATATGGATGATTTGAATATTATATAAACATGATTTCTTTACATTGTCATGTTACAGTGTGACACAATACAATGCTGACCAAACTATTCATTGAATGTAACAATACTAATAAACGAAAACTTTCAATTTAGTTACAGAATTTCATTTTTATAACACTAACCAACTTCAAACAAGGATGAATATTATTAGCACCTAAAAAAAAATCTTGTTGATGAATGGAAATACTTCAATAACATAATGTTTAAGTACTTTGATAAGCCTCTGTAAGTCTGGAGCTCATTTCCAAAGTCCTTTTTTTTTTTTTGCAAACCATTTGCAAGATGTGAATAAAAACAATACAAACAGGCTAGCTAAATGCCACCTTTATGATTCCTTACAAAATAAGATTCCTGAACATAAAGGCTGACAGCAATTTTTCCAAAACTACTTATGACAATGGCATGTAAGAGACTCATATCTGCCAGCCATGCAAGTGATAATTTTTTTTTTTGCAATCCAGTACCAGGCAAAAATTTAACGGGATACATTTTACTGGGATGTGCAAATCTCATGCTGATACCACTTTCTCACTGACCCTCTGCGCAAGTGACTGAAAATAGTGAAATGTTGGTGGTCCATGGCCAGACAGCGAGTTAATTGCACACAAATAGTACATGATAAAGGATGAGAAACTATGGCAGTATGATGTAGTGAAATGTATGTACTTCTTTGCTCAAGGTGAATTCTGTGTATTGCACAGAAGTAGCTTAGTTCTAATGTGCACTTTCACTTCGGCAGTGTAAATTGTTTTAACAAAAAAAAAAGAGAATAAATAAATTCAGATCTTGTTTATG
>JADBJO010000352.1:687500-690000 GCA_016801955.1 Conus betulinus | reverse complement strand
GAAGAAGAGAGTGGGGGTGGGGGATGGGCTGGGGAGCATATGGAATGTACTACAACGTAGAGAGAGAGAGAGAGAGAGAGAGAGAGAGAGAGAGAGAGAGAGAGAGAGAGAGAGAGAGAGATGAACGTTGATGATGGGTGGAAGTTATAATGGATCGGAAGAAGTCACTCAAAATGGTAGTGTGCGTGCGCGCGCGCGCGCGCGCGCGCGCGCGCGCGCGCGTGTGTGTGTGTGTGTGTGTGTTTTCTCTCTTGAAACATGAGATGTGCATAAATCCATTTTCATTCTGTAAGAATGTTTTTTTCCTCCACAGTGTAGCTGGGACGAAATAGTGCATTTTCATGTAAACTTTATCAATGTTTCTATTGAACTAGCGAACTTGGTAGCTATTTATATATTAGTAGTTGAAAAACAAGCAGAAGAACAAAGCTATTAAGTGCAGACAAACAGTGCCTCTGTTATTGTAACAATGCTTTAGCAAAGATTTCAGTGGGGGGCATAACGGTAATGAAGAACAGATAATACATGTATACACAAACATCAGTTTCTTCGCTAGCCGCGTATTCAGATCACCAAATTCTCACTTGTGCACAGAACTTTCCTGTCTGGTGTTGACTTTCGTTTTTAAGAAAACAAAATAAAACAAAACACAACAACGACGACAAAAACAACAACAGCAAAGACGCAGAAGACAAACATTAGTATAATTCACACACACACGCGCGCGCACACGCAGAGAGAGAGAGAGAGAGAGAGAGAGAGAGAGAGAGAGAGGTCCAGGTCCATATTTTAGCCCCCTTTAAAAAAAAAAAAAAGAGAAAAATACGGCGTATGAATACATCCATCTGTGGGTCACTGTTTATGTTCCAAAATGGCAGACAGGAAGAAAAGATTCTCGCTTGCATAGTCATGCACTTTGGACTTGACGTATGTGTTGTTTTCGTACGCTTCAGTGAACACAGTATAACTGTATTGTAGGCTTACTACAACAGAAAGTTTCAGCGGAACATAAGGTGAGGCATTTTTGTAGTGAACAGCTTGCACAGGTTGTACACGTCTGCACTCTGCGTGCGTACGGCCTGTACTTCTGTAGTCTACGTCTACTGCTAACCAGTTGTTTATTCAAATGAAATTGATCGTGAAGTTGAACTTACGAATGTTCACGTTACAGTCATGTTTTTGAAATAGTTGGGGTTCGGTATGGTACTTAGAGACAACAAGTGGGATTTCTGTTGCCTTTGACATCGTTGTAGCTATATGCGTTGCTTTCGGTTTAGTTCCCTGGAACCAAATTCCTCTAGATACATGGGCTACAGATTAGTTTCGAGTTTATAAAAGATGAACTCTACCGATCTCGATCTTCTGTCAAGTTTACTCATAAGATAAAAATAGACATTTTCTGAAAGTCTGATTTCATTCATGTCTAGTTAAGAAGAGTAAACTAAAGGCAGACTTTCTAGAGTCAAATTTCAATAGTTTAAAGCCATAACTTTTAACTGCAGTCGGACTACTCAATGATTTAAAAGATCAAATGGGCAAACTCAGGCAAGAAGGCTGTTTTCAGACTGATTTTAGTATTGGAAGGGAGGCAAACATACAACAGTTTCATAACACATATCCTCAGTTCAAAATCATTTGAGCAGACAGAAAATTGTATTAAGCTTATAGATGCCAAGATATAGTTTGATATGATACAAGTGAGCAGTCCAGCAGCAAAGGTAGATTTTCTTTGTGCACTCTGGTGCTTCACTCCTTCCTGTGCAGAGGCGATCAGATGTTCTAATTATTGACCCATAAACATTGGATCGGTTGCGCGGCAGTGTTGTGTATGATCTGACTGTAGGCACAGTTAATCGATCTTCATGTAGAGCTGGTTTGGTCAATCAGCTTGTCCACCATCATGTTGATGAATGACATAATTTAGAGTAGAAGGGTTTCAATGTTACCAATCAGATTACTATTTTCTTACGCATTAATTTGTTATTGTATATATATTTCATTAATTGTATGGCCTGGGTATATCAATTTTTTTGCAACAACACAATAATAATATATACGTGTGTGTGTGTGTGTGTGTGTGTGTGTGTGTGTGTCCTTTTTGTATTTTTTTTTTTTGGATGGTAATAATTGAAAGAAAAGATGTTAACACAACAATAACATTGTTTTCTGTGTTTGGATTTAATGCACATTTTATTACAAATTTGTTGCATAAAATCTTCCTTGAAGTTTTTAAGGGGAAAAAAAAAAAAAAAAAAGTTGATAGGCATTCAGAAAAGAAAAGATCATGATTTAATAAATATTGCTGAAAATATTTAGAAAAGTTCTATGGCATTGGCTCTGTTTCCAAGACTTCCGTCCAATACAAAGTTTTCTGGCTTTTGCCATTGTACAACAGTTTGAACTTAATGAAATTTCAAAATGAAACACAGGGAACTGGAAGAAAAGAAAAGCTTGTGTTGGTTTTGTTACTGTTAAAGGACAGGCTCAAGTCATACATCTG
>JADBJO010000352.1:677500-685000 GCA_016801955.1 Conus betulinus | reverse complement strand
CACATGCACACACATGCACAAACACACGCGCACACACACACACACACACACACACACACACACACACACCACACACACACACACACATACACACACAGAAAAACAAGCGTGCGTGCGCACACTCACACAAACACACGCGCGCGCACACACACACACACACATATACACATACACACACACATACACATTCACTCACACACACAAGCAGATGTAGTTCGCTTTGGATGCCATGCGCTTGAATGATTTACTCATTCAGTGGAAACAGGTCAGGGCCTGGGGAGGGAGACTCTGCATAGTATACATGGTGGGTGGTGTGTCCTATTGTGTAGGGACCCTGCGAGATAATGAAGCATCTGACCCTGTTATGCCCCTCCCTTTGTGGGGGTGTAGTCAGAGTCTGTGACCTGTGGCCTCTTCTCTGTCCTGAGTGGGAGGTCTTTCTGCTTGAGTAGACCAGGTATGTGGTCTGGTATTTGAGCGATGTTGTTATATTCAGCAGCCGAAAAGGTGCGCAGGGGTCCCATTACCTGTATCATCTGAATAAATGCATGAGATATTGACTTGTTAATTTTTGAAAATCTGAATACATACATGATAACTTGACCAGCAAAAATTTCCTACTGTAATAGCAGTAATTGTAACTTGAGAACATTGATCAGTGACACAGTCTTGAGATTTTATTTTGGTGACATTCCATATTGTTAGACTTGTTCATGAAGGCATCGGGCATCGTAAAAATGTTACTTAGGGTTTTGATGATGGGTGTAGAGGTACAAGAGAAATAAAAACACTCTTACTGCTCTTTTGTTTTATTTTTATCTAAATGAAATAAGGAAAGACAGCTATGCTTATAATGAGTTTGTCCAAAGTGTTTATGACTTTGTTCTAGTGCCTCTGTACTGTTAAGGGCTGGCCCAGAGTTGTAGAACATGAAACAACTATTCCTGTTCCATGGTTGTTGGAACATCTACTAAGTACTTTCTACGTGTACTTGTGTCATTAGCCTGGAATGGGAAGTTAATCTCTGGAGATTCCGTTTTCATGGTGGATGGCTTCCCAGGAATTTAATTATGAGGTGTTTGTTTTGTGTGGGTGGTTGGCTGGTTCAGCATATTAGTGTGGTATTTTAACATATACTTAACCCTCACCCCCACTCTCACCCCCACCACCTCCCTCTTTGATTCTTCTGTCGCCTGTCGTTGGAGATAATTAAAACTAGAGCCGCACTGAACTCATTTGAGTGAGAGGGATGTTAGCTGTGTAATAACTCATTTGAGTTGAGAGGATGTTAGCTGTGTAATTTGTTGAAATAACAGCAGAAGACAAATTGTGTTAATCAAAAGTTCTGTTCTAGATGGGATATGTCATTGGAGAAAGCGACTATGCAGTTGTGGGAATGTCATAGAACATTTTTTTTTTTAGAATGTCTTTTCTTCTTAACATTAAAAAAAAGTTTTGATTATGTACTGTGTGTATCGGATAAGTGTAGACATATGTGTTTATAGATATATTAGATGGCATACATATGTGGGAGGGAGGATGGGTGGGTTGAATAAGTTTTTTAGATTTTGCTGCCATATGACTGACCTGGGTGCCCGGATATTATTATTAATATATACATGGACACATTCATTAAGGCACTTTGGGGGGGGGGGGGGGGGGGTTTCCCGCTGGGTGCGGGTGCATATATATATATTTTAAAAAAAGTTTTGATTATGTACTGTGTGTATCAGATAAGTGTAGACATATGTGTTTATAAATATATTAGATGGCATATATATGTGGAGGGAGGATTTTAAAACTTCCTTTTACCATCCTATTTTTAACATATATATATATATATAAATTTTTTATTGCAATTTGTGATTTTTTCCTTTTTAAAGAGAAATCGTTACTGTGAACTTTAGTGGCCCCCCCCCCCCCCCCCCCCCCCCCCCCCCCCCAACCTGCAACCCCCCTTACCCAATTTCTTCCTCCTGCTGCTGACCTCCATCTCCCCTGTTCCACCACTTGACCCATCCCACATACACTGTCACATCACAAGAAGATGTCATGTCTGAGCTGTAAGTTTTGTTTGGTATGATTCCCTCTCTTCGAGCACAGTTCAAAAACTGAATTGATGGCAGTTCAGTGGGAACGTATTTCGAAAATTCAGAATGTTTGTTTTTATTTAGAAACTATTGAAGTCATTTCCAGGGGAAAGAAGTAAGTTGTGATGGCGTGTATTTGATTAATTAAAAGCCATGCTTAAGGTGAAGAAGCAAGCCATGGTGATAAAAGTCCAAAATTAAAATGTTGTTACATTATGCTCTGCATAGTAATGCGGGGATTATCTTCAGTTGTGACAAGCTCCTAGCATAAGATTATCAGCCACCAAAATCCCCCAAAGTCAGGGTGTGGCTGCCCATGTGGCGGGGGTAATCAAAAACGGTCACATACGTAATGTTCTCATCCCCAGCTGATGCATTTGTACCATAGTGTTCAAGTACCTTGGCTGTTAGGATGATCCCTGGAGTCTTTTAGCCAGGGTACTACAACAACAGCAACAAAGTCCAAAATTTCACGTAAGATGGGAGGGGGGGGGGGGGGGGGGGGGGTATCGCCACCGGCTCGGCTCGGGGTAATGGTGATGCGAATCCCACTTTTCACCTGTTCTGAGCAAAAGCAAAAGTGTTGCTGAACATGTAACGTTGTTGGTTTTCAAGTCGCAGTCAGAAGTTAGATTAGGTTGGATTTCCATTGAAATGACAGACTACACCATTAAGCCTGTCCAGGAAAGAATCATTGGAGGGGTAACCATGGAAATCTCAAATCACGTAGTGACCAGCCTTGGCACTCAGTCTCCTTACAGCCGAATTCCACGGCTGAATTCCAAATGTCAGCAGTTCGGTTTGCAAGTCTGGAAACGCCTCCAGTCAGAAGCTTGCGATAGATTGGGGGACGGGGAGGAGGGATGAGGTGGTGGCGGTGGTGGATCTGATAATGGTGGCGGTGGTGAGTGTGTGCGAAAATGCTGAACTGACGGATAGCATGTCCCTGGACGATCTTTCAGCACGAGCGCGACGCGTGATGAGGCTGCGGCGGTTACTGTGTTCCCACGTGTGCGCGCGTTGAATGACAGACAGGCAGTAGCGATACGACTCCGCGAAGGGTTGTTATTATTAGGGTTACAACGCTAGTCGCTTTCCTGTCACATTCGTACGCGTACGTGTCGGACCTTCATTGTCTGTGGTTTTGCCACCTACCCCCCACCTCCCCCGTCGCGCGCCCCTCTTCTCTTACCCTTGCCATTTTCTCCAGCCTCATCCGTCTTCTTTTCTTCCCACGTCCTCGGCCAGTTTTGAACGTCCTCCACCCACCCACTCCACAAACAACAAACAAGAGAGGTCTCGGGAAACGGAGGAGTTTTAGGGGAATGAGAGAGAGTTGAAAAAAGTGTTAAGAGCATGCTGAAACCTTTTTTGTTTGATGACCAAATCTTGGTTTAATTGCTCCCCCCCCCCCCCCCCCCCCCCCCCCTCCTTCCACAGAGGTATGTTGCTGTGGATGGTTGTATTGCAGCTGCCACTGCTGCTTCTGCAATCACTGTTTGAATTATTGCTGTTACAACTCAGACAGCTATAGGCTTCTCTGTCCAGATGTATGTTTATACTGCTCATGATGTAGATACAGATTGTTGTCTGACGATGAAATCTTACACACCAATGCAATGAGTTCTGCATCCACATGTATGCACTAGATACACAGACTCGCGAGCGCGCGCACACACACACACACACACACACACACACACACACACACACACACACACACACACTCACACACTCTTACTCACACACACGCACACACGTACACAGGATGATTTCACTTTACATTGTCATTTATGAAGTAGGTCTGTATGCTAGGAATATGAAGTATTTCCACAGTAATTTGAGTTTATGCCTGTGTGACTATGCTATAATTTCTGTTTACCAGCTGTGGTTTGATTTCCCTGTCTTCACAATTTCAAGACATTGTGATATTCAAAGTGTTCTGCAGCAACCGTTACTGAAGTCATTAGTCAAGTCTGCTGTACAGTTCTTGTGACTTTGAGTGAACTGATGATTAAAAAGAAAAATGAATGTGTACAAACATAGTCTATATTGCATGGTGATGAATAGACATTAAAATCAACATGTCAAGAGAAACACAGTACACAGCTTCATGCATGCACATACACAGATGCATACACACACACACACACACACTCACACACACATACACACAGAGGCAATACACATTCACACACACACACACACACACACACACACACACACACACACACACACACACACACACACTGTACACATATGCATTGTATGACACCCATCATACAGCATTCACATGAGGTTTGCATTTACCAATGATTACTAGCATTTCACAGGTTTAGATGACAAAATATTGACAACATACCAATGAATGCTATTGCACACTGCTATAATTTTTGCTTGAGTGGATGTTGGTAGTGGGAAAGTGGACTGTCCTGGTGTTAACACTTGACTTGGCTTGCTGTGACCAGTCTGCTGGCTTTGTTTGATCCATTTGCCTTAGCTGCGTTCGTCATGCAGGTTTAGAATTGCTAGAACATGATATAACCATGATAAATCAAAAGGGTATGACGAAGTTATCAGAGATCATTGACAGATATGATGATAGTAATGCTGAGAGTTACAAGTGCATGCAGAGCGTGATCAGTCCTGTTGGTATGAGGTGGGATGATGCAAACAGTCTTGATCACACTTATGATAACATTTAAGTTAGGAGAGAGAGATAGAGTATATATGTAGGTCTGCACACATGTATACACGTGTCTTTGTGCATTTGACCCAGCCAGCACACAACAGGTAGGTTCATATGAATGGAAATTCAATATGCAGAGCAACAGCAGCCTATGTATCTGTGATCCATATATATGTGTGCGCATGTGTGAAGCTGAAAGTAATATGACTTGACAAGAGAGGAGGATAGAGACATAATGCAAAATCAATGGCCCTGTTGTGATATTGGGGAGACAGAAAATCGTTTCAGGTATGACTTTGTGGTCGTGAGGTAGTTTGAAACACTCTGCAACTGATAGCTGAGCTTAGTTGAAACCTAGCAAGATAAGATTTGAAGATTTAAAAGAAAACCCAGTTTTATTGACTTGTGTACATGTTGGCAGGTGGTTGAAAAGCCCGAGCAGTTTGTGTTTTATTGCTCTCATCCATTTCTGTTTCCTGTTATTCTCTTTATCCCATGACAGTTTTTGAAATGATTCAGATTTTATTTTTTCTCATCCTCATCTGCACACATTCACCCGCGGCATCTACTCGAAAGCTTGTTTGTGTCATGCACACTCATGCATACATGCACACTCCTACAGGCTCCACCCTTTTCCCTTTTCACAAGCATGCGCACGCATGCACATGCACACACACACACACACACACACACACACACACACACACACACACACACACACACACACACACAGAATTAGTGATACGTGATACGTGTACATGCCCCTGATATTAACACAGCCACCTGCAGATCCTCTGGACAAGAATTGCTTGGACATTCATCTCCATGTTGGAATCATGGGTTCCACTTCCAGTTATTTTTAGTTCTGTCTGGCAAGAAAACAGAGTAGGAAAGTTTCCCTGCAAGGCAGAGTTTTACCCATCATTGGCATGAAGCTTTTCGCAGTATTGTGTGGGGGACTACAAAGCAGGCTATCACCTCTCCTCTATGTGTCCAGGTCTCTATTTTATGACCCTGTCTCTTTGTGTGCCCATTTTTTTTGTGTCCCTGACGCTGTGAACCACACTGTTGTATTCACTGATCGGTCTCTGTGAGTTCCAGTTCTGTCTGTCCCTCCCTGAGCCCCCAACTCCATGTTCCCCCTATCTTTGTGTGTCCTGGTCTTTTTTTTTTTTTTTTATCGTTTGCCATAACTTTGCTGCATGGATTCTCCTAAGTGTTTCTACTGTCCTATGTTAATCAACTTTAAAAAGTCACACACACACACACACACACACACACACACACACACACACACACACACACTGGGTCACCATGCCTCATTTTCAGTCACACAACCCTTAAATTTGATCTGGTTTAAAATGTATTCTATTCTAGGTCACTTAATCTTTCCCCTAGATCTGGGTCATTGTAACCTATTCTTGATCTAGTTTTCTACCTGTGACCCGAATCTCCTCCATGACACACACCATGAACAATTCGATTTCAGCATCAGATTTGGTTGCAATATTCATTGCATTCATGGTCACGAGACTGTTCATATATAATTCATTTTTTTCAGCGTGACAGTGTCTCAATACTTAGTGTCACTTTGAAGCAGTGTGTCCTAGTCTGGAACACCTGAGCTTCAACCTGGATGTGGGTCTTTGGAACCAGCAAAGTGGCATGAAGTGTTTAACCTCCATCTTGGTTGCGACATCTCTTTCTGGGTCACTTTTTTAAATCGTTAAGTTGGATATGAGTCAGTGTCTGAGACACTTATCTCGGTGTTCTGAGACACTTATCCTCAACACGCCTGGTCAGGGTGACTTATCTTTACCTTGGTCTGGGTCATAGCTGCAAATTATTGATCTGTAAAACTAATATTACTCTGGGCCGCTGCGACCCATTCTGGGTCACTTGACCACAGTTGCCTGGAGTGACACATTATGGATTGATCTCCTGGTCTCTCACCATGGTCTGGGTCTGAGTATCATTCTTGGTCACATGATCTTTAGCTTTGATTTGGTTGGGTGCCTTGGCCAGTATATCACAGGACTGGAGTTTATGAAGACAGGGGCACAAAGACACAGTGAGCATTGAGAGGGGGGGGGGGGGGGGGGGGGGGGGGTACATAGATAAGCACCTCAGGTGGAAGGATTGTTACATGTTAATTGTTATTGCTTTCCTTTCCCCATGGAGTCACAGATTTCCTTGAAAGGGATCACGAGAGAACCTTTCTGATTACATGGAAAACAGGATCCACCCTCTTTAGTTAAGTTATTTTTCATAAGGTCTTCATTACCATCAGAATGTTGCTATCAATCAATCATCCACTCCAGAATTCTTGACTTTGGCTCATCATCACAATGCTTGGCACCTGACCATCTTACTCCCCTGTCCCTCCCCCCCCCCCTCCTTTTCTCTGATTATAAAGTGTCATCCAGCATCCAGACAGAAGGGCCTGGTGATAATCGTATCTTTTGCCCATAAAATCCAGAGAATGTTCCATTTTCAGAATCATTGGAGTGATTGAAAAGGAATGTGTGCAAGAGTCACTCTCCTCCTGACCTTGTACTGCATGAAGCTGCTGTACGTGGATGATGTGTGCAAGCTGTTGCTGCACTGGGTCGGCTCGGCTCTATTGTTGATTGTCTATTGTATCTGGAGTTGTGGGATTTTATTGGAATAAGTATCCTTTCTTTTCAACATGTTTTCTACAGAGAAATCTGGAAATAATGG
>JADBJO010000352.1:662500-672500 GCA_016801955.1 Conus betulinus | reverse complement strand
CAGATGGGGACTCTGGCAAGTGGTGAAGTAGTTTCCATGCATGGTACCTCTTGTATCATAGCAACACTCATGCATCTATAGGATTTAAATAGTCTTTGCCCCACCCTAATCCCCCATCTTTTTCTTTTTACACCCCCACCTTGCATGAAGACATTAAGTCGAAAAAAAGATGGTGAGCATGTAACGGTTGCATCAAAATGATTGTCAAGTGTCATGAAAATGCATTCTTGGGGACATGAAATGAGTAAGCAACTGTGAAATTTTGGCATTGAATACAATCCATAATTGAAAAAAAAAAAAAAAAAAAAAGAAAAATGAGGTTGCATGGTATTTTCTGTAGTCTTGGTCGAGAGATGTCATGTCAGTGAACTTCCACTTTGATTCCACAAAACTTTTTGAGTCGAGTATCATAAGCATTCTGTCCATGCACAGCTTTGTGTGTACAAGTGGTTGACTTCTGGCAACCTATCCCATAGAATTAGCTTGATTAATGGCAGCGTTTTGGCCATTTTCTGCTGCTCCACTGGCACATTAGACTGGTGAGTGGTCATACACATCATGATTGATGAACCAGTGGCAAACATGGTGCACTGTGAGTCATCCACCTTCAGTTACTCTCAGTCAACAAGGTTTTGAATGGGGGGAGACTTGAGAGTTGTGGGTATGTATGCTGGATGCCTCATGCTTGGGGGGGGGGAGGGGGGGGGGGGGAGGGGGTTGTATTTCCTCCCAAGGGCAGTTGACAAGTCAGCTGACCGCCATTGACTGACAGTGTAGTGACACTTACAGGTGCTGTGGTGGCCTGGTTTCACCTGAGAGGAGACGAGTGACCCAGTTGTTCAATGTCAAGTGCTGGTTTGTCATGACCTAGACAAAACAAGTGTGGCCAACTTTTAGAGCTCTTGTGTGTGTGTGTGTGTGTGTGTGTGTGTGTGTGTGTGTGTGTGTGTGTGCATGCTTACAGATGTGCTCACGTGGATGCACAGATTCTGTTTGCATGTGCGCGCATGCTTGCATGTGTGCTTGCATGCATACGTACATGTGTGTATGTACTTGCATTCTCAGTCTCTCACTGGTTTTGATTGATCACATTTCTTGATTTTTCCGCCTGCCTGCCTTGTGTTGCAATAATGAATTTACATATATGCCTCTTTCCTAGTCCTCTCCCTCCCCCCCCCCCCCCCCCCCCCCCCCCCCCCCCCCCCCCCCCCCCCCCCACCCCCCCCCAAAAAAAAAAAAAAAAAAAAAAAAAAAGAAACAGAAGAAGAACAAGTAGAAGAAAACTTCACCCCTCCCATCATACCTCTTCTCATCCTCTGTCTTACTCTCCTCCCCACACTTCCCTCTTCTCACTTGCCTTTTTGGGGGGTCATTTTATGTTTGTTAGGTTTTTCAGTTTCCCCATGGTATATATGAGACAGTTATTTCCCTTTCAGTCTGTATTGTTTTATTTCTTGTGTTATCGTTTTTTTTTTTTTTTTTTTTGTGTGTTTTTTTTTTTTTTGTTTGTTTCTTTTTATTTTGTTTTGTTTGAAAGATTCAGAGAAGATCGCAATAAGTTGATAACTGATTTTAATTCTGTGTGTGTGTGTGTGTGTGTGTGTGTGTGTGTGTGTGTGTGTGTGTGTGTGTGTGCACTCATACTTTAGTGTGTATGAAAAGATGGAATAATGAGTGAAGTAATGAAAGGCAAAAAGTGATGAATAGGAAGAGTATATGATAAAAGTAATGATGCGAGGAGATGGTAACAGCACTTCTTCTGACAAAGAAAAATAAACTGTGTATAAATGATGATATTGGAAGTTGTATACCCATCCACATATGCACACAAAAATGCCTAAACATAGACACATGAACATTATATAAGTAAATAGACAATTGGGAGACTAAAACACTAATCCTAGAAGGTATCTCCCAGTGAGAACGGAATTTGACCTTTGATCCCAAGAGGCAATGAGCTCTGTGGTTTCGACCACTGCAGCGTTGAATGCAAAAATAGGAACATTTTCAGCACACTTTGCAGCTATGCTCACAACAGGTTCCTCACTGCTTGCAAGTATTATTGCAGGACATTACAAACAGGCATAGTTTTTATAGTTATATAGATTCGTTTGCCAGCTTTGAGCTAGAGGATGAAACCTAGATCTTTCTTTTTTATAGCGATATAGATTCGTTTGCCACCTTTGAGCTAGAAGATAATCTTACAAATTTCTGTACCTGAATTCTTAAAAAAAACCTAACCTCCATGTTTTGTATCTGTCAGAAAAGGGAAGATAAACAGCAAAATCGGGTGTCCTGAGAGAAATGTGATGTGACTGCAGTGTTCTTAGTGCACAGGCAGGTTTATAGCAGTTTGTGTTGATAGTTCTGATATTCATACAGTTTTAACTGTCAGTAAGTTTGATACCCTGATACTTACACATCAGTTCAGTCTTCTTACTTAACAAAAAGCTCACAGAAAAGGGGAAGGAGGGGGGAGTGCTCAAAGCACTCAGGCTTGAATGAAACTGGTTTTGTACAACTCTTTGAGATTCTCTGAAGTTTCAGTGTCTTCATGTTCTCATCAAGGCCCTGAAAATGTATCGCAGCACAGTTAGTCGTTAGAAGGGGTTATGATCATGCGGTTATGGGTTCTGGAGAACCAAAAACAGGTGGAGCGATATTTTCAAAAATGATTACGATGCCTCCATAACCTGTACTCAAAATTAGGAATCAGTGAGGCGAGTCAGAGACTAGTTTGAATGTATGAATGGGAATTGTTGTTGAGGATTGTTGTAGGTCATTAACCTAAGAATACTAAGATAAGAGCATGGAGTGTCACTGTTTGACCTAACAGTGTGTCAGATGATATCTGTAAGTTGCCCAGGATTGTCATTGTTCATTAACCTTCTCGTGATAAGAGCATGAAGCATCACTGGGTTTGACCTGGTGGTGTATCAAACAATGTCTAGAGCCAGTCCTTGACTTTGAGATTTAAACGAGTCAGACTTAACAATGAAGTCAAAAGTGGATGTTTTCCTGGTTAGTGATACTGAAAGCAGAAACATGTGTTGCGACATTTGGAGGGATTGTAGAAAGGTTGATTGTCCAAGTCAGCCTGTAGACTGATTAATGATCGTGGACATTCCCCCCACTGAACAGTACTGATTAATTATGTGATTTTGTGTGTGACAAGGACTGATAGAGAAGTGTGCAGAGGAGCAGCATTTAAGCTCAGCTTTATGCCCCAGAATCAGTCGCAGAGTGCTGGAAACTCTGAAAAGACAGTAATGCAAAAAATAGAACCTTTGCATATGAACTGAACATTAGGAATAGGTCCTATGCTAAACGAGAGTGCTTGCGAGCAGATGTGTGATTTAGGGGCCTATGACCAGAGGAGGTTTTTTCATTACCCATGCATGCACACAAAATGTCCATGTGTGTGCATGCATGTTTATGTGTGTGTGCGTGTGTGTTTGTGTGCACACACAAGCCTGTGTGCGCATGTATGTTGTCTGCTTGTAAGGAGAAGTGAATTATCCGGAGTGTAGTTATTGATTTATTGATTCCCAGCCTCTCTACTGTTGTTACACATAATTGGACTTGGTAATGATCAATCATCCCACCTCCGCCTCCTTCATGCTCAGTAATGTTTGGTTGCATCATGATTGTGACTTCATTATGAGTGTGTCAATGTGTATTACTTTGTGTGTGTGTGTGTGTGTGTGTGTGGGCGGGTGTGCGCATGCATGCATCCAAATGCATGTTTTTGAACTTGCCCGTAAATGAAGATACATATATGAGATTTCAAGTATGTGCTTAACTTTTTCCTAGAAGGGATCTTGTTAAAAAGAAACTGGTCACTGTTAAATTCTGCCAGCCCTGTACCAGTCTCTGTGTCTCTGTCTCTGTCTCTGTCTCCCTGTCGTGTTTCACTTAGTTTTCAATCCAGCACATGCAATTTCTCCTCTCTGGGGGCCCTTTCCTGCTTTTGAAGCAGAAATTCAATCTATTTTCTGCTGCCTCTGCCCCCATTTCCATGCACTATCATCTTTCCCGTTTGGTTTCTCTGTGTGTGTGTGTGTATGTGTGTGTGTGCGTGTGCGCGCGCGCGTGTGTGTGTGTTCACATGCGTGTGTGTGTGTGTATGTGCATACGCGCGTGCTCGTGAATATGCATGCACGCGCTTCTGCATGCCTACATGCAGAAGGGTGGCAGAGTAGATGAGAAACAAATTTCTGTTGCAAGTGTGATGCAAGTGAAAATAGCAGCCACTGAGCTAATACAGTGGTGCAGATTTGAAAACTAGATGCCCATGGATTTGGGAGGAGGAAAGGGGAAGGAATGAAAAGGCAAAGACGAGGGATGATGAAAAGTGCTGATGAAAGTCTATTGATGGTGGATGGCACCCTTTGAAAATGCAGTATTCCATGTTGGAGTGCTCCTCAACCCCGCTCGAGAAAAATAAAGTGACACAGTCGTATCAGTTCCTGACCATCTGTTACAGGGACAGACACATAAACACACACACACACACACACACACACACACATGCACATAATGTGGTCTCTGTGTGTTTATATTCTCTGATATTGAAATAACTTTATCATTTTGAGATCTATTGATTTCAAGAATTTAGAATATTATCACACTATCTTGTGACCACCAGTTATGAAGTTTACCTTTATTTATTCATTTATTTGTTTTTTTTATCTGGAGTTTTCCCAACTGATCAGTGTCTTCTCACTATACAAACTGCAGGTGGGAATCCCAGGCTATGCCAGGACAGAGTGTGAACACTGGAACAGCCTGTGTAATTCCTTGATTACAGAGCCTCAGAATATGCATTTGTGTGTGTGTGTGTGTGTGTGTGTGTGTGTGTGTGTGTGTGTGTGTGTGTGCACGTGTGCATGTGCGTAAGTTGCATGTATATTATGCATTTGTGTGTGTGTGTGTGTGTGTGTGTGTGTGTATAGAAATATGAATATATACCCTCACATGTTAATGCCTAAGATTATGTGTGTGCTCTCGCAGTCTGTCTCCCGTAATTTTTGTTCCTTTTCAAATTTTTTTTTTTAAGCTGGTTTTTGTCATGCTGTTGTTGGGTCCACACAGACAATTCTCCATCCTTGAACGTGATCATGACGGATACGGCTGCAGTGTCGTCTTGTCACTCTTTGCCTCACCCTGTTTAGCAAGGAAGCTTGATCCGAGACCCTGGCCGGTAGTGATGAAGTAGTTATTGATCTAATTGGTAGCAGCCGTTCGCCCGCGCACAGGTCAGCAGAATAACTGCACTTGCACTGTGGTCACAGATAGACAGGCCCGGTTCCCTCCACATCACGAACCGCTCTGTTCGGCAGGTGAGATTAGCTGTCGGGGGGAGGGGTGGGGGTGGGGGGGATGTTGTCACTTCTGTAGCCCCTCATTGAGAAACGAGCGAGGATTTTCACCGTTGAAGCCGGATGGTGGCGGCAGCAGTGAGAAGAGGCAGGGGGTGGTGTGTGTGTGTGTGTGTGTGTGTGTGTGTGTGTGTGGGGGGGGGGGGGGGGGGGGGGGGGGGGGGGGGGGGGGGGGTAAGGTAACGGGAGGGAGAAGGAGAGAGAGAGAGAGAGAGCATTGACAGCCGCAGCCATTGATTAGCGGTACTGTTGTCGAGACAGACACAGTGACAGGCAGGCAAGGGTAGGGTAGGCTGGTGGTGGGTGGTGAGTCACCGGTGGGAGGTTGGGCCTTGCCGCGTTGCTAATACCGTCAGTGAGACGTCGGCGTTACGCTGTGGCTCGGACTTTGTGGACAAAGGTGAAGGTACGGTAGTGGGTACCGTTGTCACTGTCCGAGCTGCCCCCCCCTCCCCCCCCCCCCCCCCCCCCCCCCCCCCACCCTCTCTATTTATCCCCTACGCCCACCCACCCGGGTTAGGCCATACCCAACCCACCCCCTTCACACTCACTTCACTCCCTCCATCTCCCAGTTACCTAAAGTGTTTCCCAATGGACTAGGGAGCTGTGGTAGTCCACCATCCTTGATTGCTGCAACCCCCTCTCTCCATCCTGCCCTGATCACTTCTCTTAAGTATAGTGACTGATGATTCATAACGGATGGCCAAATGATAAAGAGTGATGACAACAAATAGTAGAAGAGTCCTCAGCGGACCACAAAGGGAACATTTTGGACTGCTCCAACTGGTAAACTGGAGTTTTAATTGTGTTACATTTCAGTCTGTCAATACTGTATCTATGGACGGTTTGTTGGGGGGCCATGTTTATGCAGTTGTTAGAGTAAACCGATACAAACAGTTGTATGGTTATAGAATTTTTGGTTACATTTCTTGATGGAATTGTGACAGATCAGTATTCTTTAAACATAAATGTTTTGGACATGAGGCTCTCGGGAGTTCATAAATCGCATGTATTAGTACTGAGATGTAGTATTGAGAAAAAATCTTTGGTATTTGCACATATTAGCATTTATTGACAAAAGGAAAGCCTGCAGAAAAAATGATCCTATGGTTTACTGATTGATCTCATCAAATGCAATTTTGTTAATTAATGCATTTTTGCGTAATGAACAAGAATGTTCTGTCCATTCGTTTAGAGAATGAATATTGATGTAGACTTTAGCATATCTTCCTTTGGTAAATGCACAGTATGAGTGTGTATAAGCTTACTGAAAAGTGCTCAGAAAAGGGCAGAACAATATGTCCACAGTTATTGTTATCTGCTGACGTTTGCAAAAAAAAAACAACAACAAAAAACAAAAAAGATAGGAGTGGGAATTATGCCGTTTGATCTATTCCATAGTGTCGCTGTCCAGCTCGCTCTCTCTTTGTGTGTGTGTGTGTGTGTGTGTGTGTGTGTGTGTGTGTGTGTGTGTGTATGCACACATGCATGTGCGTGCATATATGAGTACGTGAATGTGTGCATTTGTATTATGTGTGTTTGTGTATTTATGTGTTCTTATGTGCAAACCGTGTTTTCCATAACTATGTTCTCATACATACATGGCTGGAAGTATGCTGGTTTAGGCATTGATATTGGACATTTACTTCCCAGCACAGATACACGCATGCATGCAAGCACACACAAGCACGCACGCACGCGCACCTACACACACAACACACACACACACACACACACACACACACACACACACACACACACCTACATTTGTACACACACACACACACACCTACACACACACACACACACACACACACACACACACACACACACACACACACACACACATACATGTACATGTACACACAGCCTCATCCACTATGTCACAAGGATTGAAGGAGTTCTCCATTATCACAGATCATTGCAAACAGCGTGTGTGACCGGTTTCTCTTCTGTTAGAACGACTCGCCTCCTGGCAAGATCACAGTGGAAAGTATCTGTGGACAAAAAAAGGTGCAGCGTAAGAAAAGGGGATGGTCTTCATTCAGTTGCATGTAAATAAGGTTGCTTTTTTTTTTTTTTTTTTTTTTTAAAAGAATATGTGTGGAGTGTGCAGCATACAGGCGGAGGATAAGAAATAAAACACCAAGAGTGGGAAGTTCCACGTTGAAGGTAGACAGGGGGTAGGTCAGGGTCGGGTTTTAAAGAAGTCTCTTGGGTGAGCTAAGAGAGGTTGAGGTGGAGATTACCATCCCAAGCCTCCACCCCACCCTTCCTCACACACTCTCACCCTCCCCCTCCCAACCCTCCCACCTCCACCTTTGCTCTGCAGCACTGGCGCAGTCGACTGCACCCCTTTAAGAAAGAGCGAGAGCGAGTTTAAATGCTTGAATTGTTGAATTGTCATGCTGTCTCAACAACCCCTGCCTGTGCCCCTGCCCCCTCCCCCTCCCGTTTGTTCCCCTCCCCCACCCCCCACCCGTTTCTTTTTTTTTCTTTTTCTTTTCATTCCACAGTTGTTGAGGAGACCAAAAAGGAAAAAGAAAAAAGTTCAGCCCACATTGATGGGGTGGATGAATGCGTTGGAAGTCATCTGTGTATCGTGTGTACTGGAAGCCCCGAGTTGGGATAGTGTAGGGTGGTAAGTGGCTTTCTGTGCGGAGTACAGTGAAGATGAGTGTGATACAGCGGATGAATCCATGATGTTTTTGGCACTGGAAAAAAGCAAACTGGGCAGATGTGGGTAACGGGGGGACTAGTCAGAGTGGGTATCAGCTGTTGATTTCTGTCTTTTGATGTCCTCAGATACATATTGGTGGGCTTATCGGAGTGCAGAAGTCCCTGACAAGACAGTGTGTTTCCATTCAAAAATGTTTTTATGAGAAGCGCAGATTTTTTTTTGTTTGGGTGTGTTTTGTATTACAAATGGTTTACCAGAGGCATATTTGTGTGTATGTGTGTGTGTGTGTGTGTGTGTGTGTGTGTGTGTGTGTGTGTGTGTGTGCGTGTGTATGAGTGAGGCAGAGACGAATGGGGAAGGAAAAAAGGTGGAAAAGAAGGAGGAAAAGTGTTGGAGAGTTTCACATGCAGATTTGAATTTCCAATAGATGAAATGGTCGGTTTGTTTGTCTTGAAAGACCGCATTCCTTCAAGTGTTTAATGTAAAAGTTTCCCTCACACTGTGGGTCATGGGCGGGGTTGTGTGAATGATGATGTGGGGTTTTGGTTTTCTTGCAGTTGTTAAGGCTTCCTGTGGTTTATTTGAAGTACTGAGTAAAATTCAGAGAGAACAATGAAACATTTTACTACTTGCGGAATGTTTCTGTTTTTTTTTAAGTTTCTCTCTTTGTTGTGTGTGTGTGTGTGTGTGTGTGTGTGTGTGTGTATGTGTGAGGTGTGTGTGTGTGTGTGTGTGTGTGTGTGTGTGTGTGTGTGTGTGTGTGCTTGCCAGTATATATACATGTATTTGTGTCTAGATCTTGGTTCGAATCATTGAAAAAATGTCTACTTGCCATGGAACATAGTTAAAGAAAGAAAAAAAAGAAGGAAAGGAAGAAAAGAAAGCAAACAAAACCAGCAAACATTGATGTGAAAGCGATCAATAGCAGGTTTTGTCAAAGATATGCCAATTATCAATATTATGCTGTATGTTGAACATTCCATCTGTGTAGCTTGGTGTGTATGTTGAATGTGCATACATGTTTATATTACATGTTATTTGTGTTCGTCAGATGCATCTATAGTGTTCTCATCTCTTGGGAACGAAGCCTTTTTTACATCTGTCTGTTCCACAGCCAGGAGTGCATGTGTTTTAGAAGAGACAATGGATGCCTCTACTTAACTCTCCTGTGAAATCTGATTTTACGATATTTCATGACGCTTCAAAGGATATCCTCAAAGGAAAACAGCGATTCATGAGGAGAAGAAAGTGAAAAAGGGCTGGTACACTAGCGGCAGTAGTGAAATGGTTCGTGTCATGGACATGGACACTCAGCTGGGAGGTAATGCTTTTGATTCCCATCAGAGCCCTTTAATTGTGGGATTATTCTGACCCAACCTGCTCCTGGTTAGAGTTGAGTTTGCTGTTGGCTCAATTGTGAAGGCTGGGACCACACAGTCAAGTTTCATCCCCTTGTTGGATGCATTTTCTGAAGTGTTGCTGCTCTTCTTTCCTTACTAGCACTGGATCTGTGTATCTGTTTATTTGGGAGCGGTCTTGACACCAGGATATACTATGACCAGTATGAAGGGCAAGCGTAGCATACAGCCCTGTCATACAGTCTCAAACCATAAAAGAAATGTGAAACATGATCTTCTTCACCCTCTTCTGTGTAAATCAGGACCTAAAAAGAAAGTCTCAGCTTCTGTGGAGGTCCTGTGGTCCTTGATGCCCAGCTCTCATGGTGACTTCAGCTGTTCTCTGCGTCTGTATCCGTGGCGAAGTTAGTGATGAGGTTGCTGTTATCGGTGGCGCCCTCTTCTTGAGGGAGAGAGCACGCATGCTGGCTCCGTGACTAAGCAATAAATTTCATTATTGTCATCAGTAGGGAGTTTAACAGGTGATGTCCTCTGAATGTGTGTTGATCAGAACAGGCATCACTGAACATCACCAAAGTGAC
>JADBJO010000352.1:580000-657500 GCA_016801955.1 Conus betulinus | reverse complement strand
GGTTGAGCACTTTTTAAAAATTATTGTTGGTTAGCAACACAATTATTATATATATATATATATATATATATATACATGTATCTTTTTTTCAAAACTGCATGATCTTTAGATTTGTTGGTAGCTTAGGCATTTCTTTTTCCATTTCTGTTTATTTATGTATTCATTTTTTTGTTAATATTTGAAACTTGTATCTGTCTATGGCTTTGCCATTAGAAAAAAAGTAAAAAAAATAGGTGTGTAAATAAAATGTTAAGATAGTTAAATGGAACGAAAAAGAATAAGATAAAAGAGGGGGGGGGGGGGGGGGGGGGGGGGGGGGGGGATCTGTTGGTACAGTCCTTTTTTTTTTTCCTTCCAGTTTCTGAATTATCTTTAACATTAATAAGATAAAAGAAAATGGGGGCATAGCATGGGTTGGTGCAGTCTTTAGTTTTTTCTCCTGATATCTAAATTGTTTTTAATATTATACTTTTACCTCGTTCAGATGCATCGTTCATGAAATTTGAAAGTTCCATTTATGTTTGAGCTGTCAATAAACAGTCTTGACTGAAATCCTTAACAAAAAGGGCAAGGATGAGATGGAAAGGAAAGGGGGGGGGGGGGGGGGGGGGGGGTGGGGGGGGGGGGGGGGGGGGGGGGTGAAGGGAGATACAGCCAGTCATCTAATGCTGTATGCTCATGTATGGTGGCTGAACAAAAATTGGCAGAGTTTATGAAACCTGGAACTGCCGTGGCTCCTACACACACACACACACACACATACATACATATGTACATATGATGACTTGTAGTGGTACACATCAGCCTGACAGGCAGCTGTGACCTGGTCACAGATGGCAGAGTTGGGGAGTGGGGGGGGGATGCCTTGTCTGCGGCTGGTTGTAGGGCTGGGCTGTCTCTGTGGGTCCTGTCCTGCCTGCCTGCAGCATGCAAGCGACTGTGTCTGGTTCTGTTCCCTGTGGTCTGTGACTTGTATTGGTGGGTATGCCAGTGCTGATCTTTGGGGATGCTATAAGAAAGATACTACTAGCCTTCCATTTGATTTAGGATGAAAATAAGAACTATGAAAAAGGAAAAGGAAAAAAAAGAAAGAAACAAGCAAAACAAAAACTAAGCGCCCCCCCCCCCCCCCCCCCCAAAAAAAAACTTGAAAGTTACATCTTTCACATGCATGAAAATAGAATGAAAAAGATAACTTGTATTATTCTTTTCTGATGACATGAAAAATATCAGATCACCCAGTGATAAATCAGTTGTGTTGCTGAACATGAAAAATGTCTGTAACGGTGCAGCAATGCCAGACCAAGGGTTGTGAAACTGTGGCTTTCTGGAACACTGGATGATATTACTAAGATGATGTTAAAAGTCAGCAGTTCTGTCAGTTTGTAAGTGAAGAATGAGGTAGAGTTTTCATGTCCGTCATCACGTCTGACACCAGCTCCTGTTTGTACATTATGGTGTATTATGTAAACATCCACTACAGCTGCTAAGGAACATAAAACAAGTCAGCCTGCTCATTTCAAAGAAAAAGTAGCATGCACAAGCAGTCAGTGTATCTTTTGTTCATTTAATTCTTGAAACAATGGACAAGGGTCAGTTGTAACACTTTCCTGTATGGACATAAAAAGAATAGTGGATCATATTTTTTTTACAACAGTAAGTATAAATGCAATAAAAACATGAATAAGATCAGTTTCAAAAGCAAACAGGATGGTCAAACCCATACTTAGTTATTCATTTTTAAGTCGATCAAATATGAAAAATAGAAGGGAGAACCCCTTATACAGGTGCTTTGGTGATATGAGCCACTGCAGTCCACATGTTTGCGGAAAACCATAAGTGCTCATTGGAACAACTTGATACTGAATTTTAAACAGATCAGTTCATAAACAATCAAGAAGCTTTGCACAATGCTACAGTCTGACTGGCACTGACACAAAAGTTACAAGGTTTACAAAGCAAATTGGAAAAGACAGCCTCACGGGAACTGTATCGTGTAATGTACATATATATGTAGTCAAATATATCATTCAGCATAAAAAATCCTAAATATTATTTTTTTGTTTTATCTTTAAGCGCTACAAATCATCCAGTTAGGCATATTTTTTGTTTCGTTTCTGCTTTCTCTCCTTATAACGTTTAATTCTCTTCCCATCCCCCTTTGCGGATTCTTTCCATTTCTTTTATTACACTTTTTTTTCTTTTCTGCTTTCTCCTTATAACATTTAATTCTCTTTCCATCCCCCTTTGTGGATTCTCTCCATTTCTTTTATTACACTATGTGATCTCTCTCTCTCTCTCTCTCATCTCTGACTCTCAGTGATGACATCTCAAAAAAAAAAAAAGGTCATTTCAAAATGTCTTCAATCACCAATTTGTGTGACGGGACATTAAATTATGATGTGTGTGTGTGTGTGTGTGTGTGTGTGTGTGTGTGTGTGTGTGTGTGTGTGTGTGTGTGGTGGGGGGGGGTGGCTTATGGATGGATGGACTGAAATATTACTCCAGGAGTTTCAGTTGAATGAGATATTTAAAAAGATAATGATAATGATAACAACACAGAACGCCTTGAATCTGATTTCAAATTAAAACTGTATTTTTAGACTTGATCAGTCATTCTAGCAGTAATAGCAGTTAACTTATATCAAACTCTTACTTTTCACTCAACTTTATGCATTATATGATATAACATCTTTCATGAAATGATACATTTTGAACAACACAATGCTAGAATTTTAGGAAAATATTCACAACCGACCGTGAGTTTACAATATTGAAGTAACTGACCATTGAGACGCCCCCTCTATCACGGTCCGCAACGTCATAAAGCATAAGAACAACCAAACCTAATTTGTATCGCTTGTGATCGGTTTTACTTTCTTACACGTAAAACGTAAGTGTCAGATGTGATTTCTGGGCATTTCCTCGGTGGGGACAGTAGTAACAGCAGAACTGACGGAAATTCAAATGAAGTGATGGGAAACGAAGCCGCCTACGTAACGGTTGGCACTTTCGTGTTCAGCAGTGTTTCGCACATATCTTGAAGGCAGTTAGCGTTCACCACGAGGCCAATCAGAAATGGTTTTCATTATATTTTGCGCATGTGTGATTCTAAGTGTCAGTTGTGTCGAGGTAAACATTGGTGGCTATGAATAAACGTTTACTGATTCTTCGCCTTTCTGACATCGTCTGCTCCTGGTTTTGTGTCCGTTGAAGAACACGTGACCCGGCGAACGGATACAAATTGCAGATGGCTGAAACAAGCAGTGCGGTATATTTTTATCCCCAAAGGTCGTGATGTCGATCGACATGAGCCCAGTGCACGGTAAATTTGTTCTGTTTTTGAAAAATATGCTGACCAAACCGCTAAATCAGTGGATTTACTGTGTCAATGACACACCTCAGTTTGAAAAATACGAAACGTTGGATCGGACCCGGTAAAATAGAAAGCAGTAGCGAGATGTTAAAAGGGCATGTCTCCGGGACATGACGAACCACATCCGACCAAGTATTCTTTTGGATTCGACTCAGACTTCACTAAAGAGCAAGTGAATGTGGTTTCAGGACAAAAAACGTTGACGAAAATGTAGTGTTATCATTTCATGTGTTCAAGTTCTTTTCGTTACGATTCTGCAAGGGCTGTAGGGACATGTTGTTTGCGGTATCGGCGGATGTCCCCCATTTCAGCATGGCCGATTTTGGCTTTTTTTTTTTTTTCAAATAAAAATCAGTTTGTATCGACACGATCCAGTATATCTCCCTGATATTGTGGCAGTTATCTCTTTAAGATACAAGCAACAAAAATACACCCAAACAAAGTGGGGAAAAATGTTTTGGATAGTTTGCTTCTCCAATCAAACACAATACCGTGATGCATTTTGTCTATAATATGATTGTGTCTTGGGCTCTTTGGAAGAGAGTTATATTAAGAATCAAGATCCAGTTGACTTTCCCATTGAAGAGTGGCTGCAGACTTGATCAGTATGCTAAAAAGTAGCAGATACTCCATCCAGCACATGGATGATGTATCCAAGATTTTGAACAATTATTTTGTTATTGTAAGCATGAAAATACTGCTTTCAGATAGAACATCAGGGAGAGAATCAGTGGATGAGCGGGTCAGTCTTTCTCTGGAAGTGTGTGTGTGTATGTGTGTGTGTGTGTGTGTGTGTGTTTGGTGTGTGTGTCACAGTGTGTGTGTGTGTCACAGTGTGTGTGTGTGGAGTGAGTGAGAGAGAGAGAGAGAGAGAGATAGAGTGTGTGTGTGCGTGCGTGTGTGCGTGTGTGTGCGCGCACGCACACGCGCCCGCTTATGCTGTATGTTTTATATCAACAGGGAACCATTTTGACTGGAGAGCCAGATGCTTTTTTTCCCGAAATAATAACTTCTTTCTCAATAGTAAGCTGCTTTTCAGCCCAGATGTAGCCTCGGTGATCGGCTGGGCTGTAAACATCCTGACTTGACTTGCGTTCTTGTGTGCAAGAGAGAAGACAATCCTACCATTGTGTGTGATTCTGGACAGTCACGTCATTGTGACCTTTACCCTATTGATCCTCTCAGCCTAAAGTAGCTGGCTGCCTGTAGGTATTTTCATAGCTTCTCTCTTCTAAGAAAGAAATGAAGCAGGCGCTACAAACTTTTGTTCAATAACAAGTTTAAACGTTCTGTAGAAATCCGTGTACATCAAAACATGGGCTGGCTCTCTTGTCTGTTCACCTTATGTTAAAACTTTAAACAAATATCAGTATAATTGATCAACAAAACAGTTGCATGTGTGTGTTTTTTTTTATTTGAGCTCATGCGCGTGCATGAATGTTCGTGTCCGTGTCCTTGTGTTGTTTCTGTTGATAATCTTCTGTCAGGAGGAGGGGGAGGGTATCAGTGTGTACTGTCATGTTAGCAAATATAAGGGAAAACAAGGGGACCGATGAAAGTTTGAAGTGGGAAAAATACCTCCAGGGGATTGACAGCCGAAGTGATCTGTCTAGGACATCTTGCTGCACGTTTATACATGGCAGCCTCTGTGTGTGTGTGTGTGCGCGCGAGTGAGTGCGTGCCATGGGTATGTGTGTGTGTTGTGTGTGAGTATATATGTGAAGTGTGTGTGAGTGTATGTGTGTATGTTTGTATGTTTGTGTGTTTGTGTGTGTGTGTGTGCGTGTGTTTCTTGAATTCAACTTCTATCACATACAGCTATTTTAAACCAAATAGAAGTGCATGAACTAGATGAAACAATCATTGCAACAGTAAAAAGATAGAATAAAAGTAGAATAACAGTATAAGTGTATAGATGACAGGAAATTAAACTGATACCTGCGACCAGATGTTGGTGTGGAAGTCTGCACGAAGCAGCTGCTGTGTAGGAAGAGCTGAAGAAGATGAGAAGAGGATTAGGTTCCCTGAAACCTGAAATTCTTCATGCGTCACACACGGTTGTCTTGACAACTCATGCAGGGCAGAGAGAGGGATTGCCCTTCTAAAGTCATGGAGCAGGGACTTTTTCAAGATATTTAAGCAGGGCAACAGATGGTCTAGTTCTGCTCTCTCTCTCTCTCTCTCTCTCTCTCACTCTGTCCTGCTCTGTGCTGTGCTGTTTGATGAGGGCTAAGCCCTCTGGGGGGAGGGGGGGGGGGGGGGGGGATGATGAGGTCGGGTTTCTGTGGCAAGTGCTCTTTTGCTTTGTAGACTTTACCTTAAGGGGGGAAGTGGTGGTGTGGTGATGGTGATCCCTGTGTTCACCATCCTGTTTGTCAGTAGCTGCTGTTCAAATCCAGAACTTTGAGTGTAAGAGAGGCTGTTGTCTTTCAAGTGCTCACTCATATAGTGCTTCTGGGAAGATTGAATCAGGACTAGAGAGGAAGACCGAAGTGGTTAGGGTATTTCATGTGATTTACTGAATGCCTTGTTCACAATGCATGAATTATTGCAGTGCTGTCTGTCTGTCTTTCTATCTCTCTCTCTGACTGTCTGTCTCTCTCTCTCTCTCTCTCTGTGTCTCTTTCACTCTCTGTCTCTCTCTGTCTGTTTCTCTGTCCCTTTCTCTCTCTGTCTGTCTCTCTCTCTCATCTCTTGGTCTCATATACATATGCACATACGCATGTGCACACACACACAGACATGTGCACATGTGTGCATAGAAATTAGAATAAACATGCACACACACACACACACACACACACACACACACACACACACACACACACACACACAGACACACACACACACACACACACACACACACACACACACACACAGAGTCAAGAAAAAAAAATTCTCATCCTATATTGATTTATTTGCATGTAGAAGTGTGTACATGAAGGTTTGAAGGTCAACGTGTCCATGTACCCTAAGGTGTGCCCCTGATCATACATAGTGTGTGTGTGTGTGTGTGTGTGTGGTGTTGTGTGTGTGACTTACTGCATGTATGAAACACTTTCATTTTCTGAAAGGAACAGAAATTTACACAAAGCTTGCCGTACACAGATACTTATTTTTGTTGTTGTGTGTATCAGGTGAGGTAAGATTGAGAACTCTCAGAGATAGCATCAGCTCTGAAACGCTTCTAGGATATGTGTGAGTCTGTCAACAAGTGTCAAGTTAGTGTCAGTGGAAGTAGTGTCTCTTGCTCTTTGGTGAGCTGAGAGTGGTAGAGTTACTGAGTGAGAGAGAGAGAGAGAGGAAGGGAGGAAGAGGGGCAGGAGAGATCCTGCGTAATCACAGAGTGACAGACCCTGCTTCTGTGATTCAGAGAGCCAGTGTCAGTTTAGTGTCAGTGCCTGTCTGTGTCAGTATAATCTCCAGTGGCTCCTCTGTAAGGGCTGATTAGCTGTGGGCGTGTTCTTCTTGGTTACTCAGTCATAGTCTGGTGACTTCAGCCATAATCATATGGGTGACTAATTCATAAGGCACAGATTGGAAAAGCACTGCATCAGGTGCTAATTTTGAACAGGTAATCTTAAACAAGTTAACCAAGTGTACTATCTTTTTTTTCCCCCAAAACAGATGATGATGTTTCAGTGCCATTTGAAGTTAGTACATTTCCAGGTGTATGAAATCGAATTGTCATTATTTTTGTGTGTGTGGGAGAGAGAGAGAGAGAGAGAGAGAGAGAGAGAGAAAAGTAGTGCCTGAATATGATTTTGGTCTGTTGAAGGTAACCACATTAAAACCACTTAAGCTTGTAAAAGTTCGTACATTTGAAGAGTCTCTCTTTCACTCCTCATTGCTCATCCCTCACACTGTCTTTGCTTTCCTGTTTCCATCCCAACCCCCGTCTACCCCTTATTTAAATCATAAAAACATGTGCATGCATTCATGCATGTACACTCCTCATAATTTGAGGATAGATTTATATTGGTCTGAAACTGGAGAGAAGGGAGGTAAATGTATGCATGCTTTATGAGAGATGACAGCCATTGAAAATTGCTTTGAATACAATTTGAAGACAAATAATGCTTGCAAGAAGGATTTGGATGGATGGGAGAGAGGGCATGTGGGGATGTGGGGAAGTGTGTGAGAGAGTGTTGTGTGTGTGTGTGTGTGTGTGTGTGTGTGTGTGTGTGTGTGTGTGTGCGCGCGTGCGCACGCATGCACGCTGAGTGGCTGCACATACGTGTTAAGGGTCTCTAACTGACACCACCACCACCACCACCACCACACTCCACACACACACACACACACACACGCACACACGTCCCCCCCCCCCCCCTACACACACACACACACACACACACACACACATCCCCTAAAGAAAAAAAGAAAAGAAAACTTTTGAGTTTATACAGCTTGGTAGGTTGGGTTAGGTAACCTTGACATTCTCAGCTCATAACAGGCAGAGGATTGTATTTAATGGGGGGGGGGGGGGGGGGTGTGTTCTTGAGAAATGTGACCGAATCCAGTAAAATAAAACTGAATGGAAGGGATATCATGTGGAGGCCCGCAGAAAGGACCTCGACTGAATGGGTTACAAAGTGGTAGCAGTAGAAGCAGTAGGAATTACTGATATACATTTTTTTTTTATTTTATTCATTTATTTATTTTTATTGTGCTCTCAGCACACGTGGTTCTTCAAGCTGCAGAACTACAAATGAATCATCAGAATGTTCATGTTGATCATCAAGTGGATGAAGAAGAAGAAGAAAAAGAGATGTTCAGTGACACTGCTCACATTGTTTGTTATTGCCCAAGGGTTGCAGCTGAGTTGAGTGTGAAATCTTTCAGTAAGTTCATGGTGAGCACAGTGTTTTGAGTGCAGATGAGTGCTTTTCAGTATTTGCTTTTACATAGATGCTATTTAGTGCTGTAATCCAAAGTGATTGAGGGGGAATCTACAGAATAATACTCTGAACAAAGTAAGTGTGACTGTTTTCCTTCAGAGATCATCATAGTCTATCAAAGGAAACCAGGTTGTGCTTGCACAAACTTTTGCAAGGTTATGAAAATGCTGCTGTTGTTAGGCGTGAAACTTGTTGTGATTTAGATATTCTATCTCATTGAGAAAAAAAAAAACAAACAGAAAGCTTTTGACTCATCTTGAAATATTGTTCATGGGATGGTAATGCGCTGAATGGCTGTGAATCAGTTATTGGCCCATCGTGCACAATGTTCCATGCGCTCAGTTGTATGTAGGCTATGTGTGCATAAACATCACACACACACACACACACACAGAGGGAAAGAGTCAAGTGGTATATAATCCCCCCAATGACAGGGGTAAGACCTGCTGCAACCATTTGTCAAGTAAAGCGTGTGATTATGACAGAGAGAGCCCAGCGTTTTTGTCACTGAAGTAGTGAACTAACCTCCGCACATCAATATTATTCTGTTGACCGCTAAAGAAAGCACACATCACCACTCTGTACTTTAGTGCAAGGGTCACTGGCATTACATAATGGAATTTCAACAGGATTTGTCCTCTGGTCCTATTGTACACGCAGTTGTTGCAGTACTTACTATTCAGGCTCTGTTCACATTGGGGGAGGCCAGTTTTTGAGTACTGTTGTGTTTATCCTTGTAAGGTGTTTGTAAGAGGTTTGAGGTTGGAACAGCATTCATGTGCCTGTGGTTGTTTTGACCGTTAATTCTGGTGACTCATGTAATGTGTTTTGATACGGTTCTTGTGTGAAAATGTAATCATGAAGGCATGGTGTTTTTGTGGGAACAGAACTGCATTTGAGAAAGGCAGTGGACGTACTTTTCCAGTACTTTTTTTTTCTAGCACGTATTTTTACAGAATTATGTCATTAGTAATCTCAGCCTTGCAAACATTTGAGGCAAGAAATTGCCAGGGTTTCTTTTCTCTCCTGTCAGTCATCCTCAGTCTTTCGCCTCCTGGTCTCTAAGTGTGTCTCCATGCATGCGTTCATGCACGCACACTCTCTCACAAACATGCAAGCACTCTTCCCATTCGCCCCCTCCCCCAGCCCCGGCACCTCTTCCCCATACACTAACACAGGTCAAGGTCGTGATGTTTATAGCCCAGCTAACCATGGAAGCCACATCACTGTTGATAGCAAGTTGTGTAAACATGTTATAATGCCAAGACTGAAATTCAAAACCAAGTCAATTGCTGAACGAAATCAAAGTCGAAGTGTGTAACAAACACAAGTAAGTCATATAAAGTGGAAAAAAAACGTTGACAAAATTCAGGTCTAGGGACAAGGTCTTTGTGGAAGCCACAATGAAATGTAGTGCCTGTGGTCATACACTTTCTAACACTCAGTGAAAAGGTGTGTAATGCTGAGTGGTTTATCGCTTGATCAGTGGTATGTACCATAGAGTCTTCCTCCCTGTATAAAAGCAACATGATCAAAATAGTGAAACCATTATGTAGTCAGCCTAACAGCAGTTTCCTTTAACTGAAGGCCCCCAGAGATAGATGGAAAGAATTTCTTTTAATCTGGATGGATTTAAAAAAAAAAATTTCATGTCAGTTTTTTGTTCCATTCGTCATCTATGTATCTTTTGATTTTTGTTTGGCGGACTGAAGAAATAAACATTTTTGCCTTTAGGATTAACTATTCATTTTTAATTCAGCTAATGTGTTGACAGTTTTTTCTGCACATTTTTTTTTTTTAAACATATGACATTCAAGGTTGTTCATGTTCCTTTTTTTTCTGTAATACAAGGAATGTGGATGGAGGTTGGGGGATGGAGGGAGGTAAGCAGAGGAGGAGGTTGTGGGTGTGGGGGATTTGATTTTCTATGAACTACAGTCAGCAAATGAGTTTCAGTTCTTCTTGCTTAAGTTGAACTGCTGCTGCTGATTTGAGAACAAGCTGGTTTCCTTGTATCACCAGAGGGGCAAGAAGGCTTCGTTAGAGATGATTACTAGGGTGTGAACAGGGAAACTGGGGGACTGGGAAGAGAGATAAACAACATAATGAAGCCTTCAAATCTGGCTGCTCCCACAGATTAGAAAGCATAATAAGACTTGCTCAGGTGCTGATACCTAATGGCAAGGCTGTATCCCAGGAGGCAGGAAGAGAGGCCATGGAATGTCTTGCATTGTGTTTGTTTGGTCTGTTTTCTGGGCAGTTGTTGGATGATTCAGATCAGTTCAGATGTGTGTGTGTGTGTGTGTGTGTGTTTGTGTGTGTGTGTGTGTGTGTGTGTGTGTGTGTGTGTGTGTGTGTGTGTGTGCACGTGTGCCCGCGCATGCATGCATGCAGCTACACAGGTATGAGATCAAGAGATGGAGAGCGTGAACAGGACTGCATACCTGGATGTGGAGTGATTGGTTGTTTTAACAAAATGTGATAAATGTATCATATTTATGATGGTGCTGTTTTCAAATTAAGGTGACTTTGGCATGTTGTATCATTCTCTTACATTTTTTTGACATGCTTTCTGTGGCTGTTGGGTATGAAAAAAAAAAGCTTTTGATTGGTAAAAGGGCTAGGGTGGTGTAAAGGGTCTGTTCATGAAATTCCACCAAAATGTTGGTACTATTTTAAAGTTTTTGTCACATAGAGTAGGTTATAACTGCTGAACTCAAATTGTGTGTATGTGTGTTTTTCATATGAATATAAGAATTGCAGTTGAATTGCTCTACTGCTATGAGGGCAGTGGAGATAGTCAATATTTCTGAATTTTTAAAAGGAATGTTGACTATTTAGAAAAAGAACAGAATGTCATTATGGCTAAGGTACACTTCTTTTTTTTTTTTTTTTTTTTGCTCCTCATGTCATCATGACTTCCTTTCAGATTGTTTTCTTTTTTACGTTGTTCCCTCTGAGATGACTTGGGTTGCAGTATTGAATGATTGGTCATGCAGTTTCTAAGATTGTGAAATTAGTGAAAGTACTGAAACTGGAAAGACCATTGTGTTAAAAAAAAAAAAAAAAAAGATGAAAAGGGGCTTCTCTCCTCCAGATGGCCAGAGTTTTTTTAGAAAATGGACGATACGCAGTGAAGAAAATTCCTGACCAAGTTTGTCTGTGAAACAGAGTGAAGAATACCTGTGACAGAGTTGAGGTTAAAATGACGTGGCTCGTTAGTTGGATAATTAAAAGTTGCTAGAGAGGAGAGACAGATCCGGGTGGGTGAGGAAGTGAAGAAGAGGGTAGCAAGTCACAGGTATTTTGTCAACAGGCCCAGTGTGTGACAGTCAGGACAGTGAAGCAAAAGGAAACATTTAAAGGGTAGGAGGGGTGACCAGGTGTTCGTGTCTAGAGGGTATCATCTTCACAGAGCGACATTGTGTAATTTCTGTTTGTATGTCTGGGCCACATCTGCTGTCTGCATCTGGGGCAACCATCCTGCCTTGTGCTCTGTTGGTATGACAGAAGACTGACAGACATAGAGATCCCTCTGTGCCATGCCTTTCATGGCAGTCCCACAGCTAGCGGTCATGGGACAAAGGATAGATCATCTCAGCTGGTTGAATACTGAAAGTCACCATGAATATGAATCCTGTACGCAGCTCATCAGCTCACCTGATGACCACAGTGGAGGTTCTCTCTCTCTCTCTCTCTCTCTCTCTCTCTCTCTCTCTCTCTCTCTCTCTCTCTCTCTCTCTCTCTCTCTCTCTCTCTCTCTCGATTTCTTCTCTGATTACATGTCCACGTCTGTTTTGGTACAGGCTTAGTTGTGTATTAGATTTCCATGTCAAAGTTCATAGGCTGAGATGGCAGCATCACTTACATGTTGGTCAGGCATTTGGAATTGTTCTTTTCTGTTTGCTCTATTCTGATTTACTTTGTGTGTGTGCATGCACAAAAAATCTATAGAGAAAAAGATCCTTCAATTGTAGAAAACAATCTGTGTATTTCAGAAAAGAAATGAGAGTGCTCAGCATGCTGCCTCTTGGAAAATAGAGCGCGTTTCACTTCAGTTTTTTTTGAATGGGGGGAAGAGGGTTGTATGAGTTAAAGACCACTTGTCCGAGTAAGTGTACATGATGGTGTTTACAGTCTTAGAAGATGCTAGAGGTAATGGAATTGGCTTGGATTTGTTCAAAAATATTAATGGAAGGATTCAGCATAAACACAGAATAAGACTTAGAGAACATTGAGAGTATTGGTGCATAGATCGTGTGTGTGTGGTGGGGGGGAGAGGGGGAATGAGGTGTATGCATTTGTGATTCGAAGGGAAAAAGGAAAGCGGTGTAAGTTGAATGTGAAAATGTCCGACAGCTGTTGAATTAATGTGTATATTGATATGAATGATACAGACAGCAGATTTCACAAGGGAAATTGCCCACCTACCTCCTCTGAGGTGAACACAGAACGTGTTCAGTTGCTTGGGAGTTCTTGAAGCCACGCTGGTTTTTCAGACTAAATATGTTTTCTTGCTGCACAGTTAAAGGTACCGATATTCAGCCCATGGACAAAGCCCCTGGTGTAGCACTTCAAATTGCTCTCGAGAGAATAAAGCAGCTTCTTGTGTCTTTGTTTCTTCCCTTGCTCGCGTTTGGACAAGGAACCCCAGTTTTTTGTTTCTGGGAGATTAGACTTGAAATCTATGGATGCAGAAAAAGATGGGCTGTGTTCCAGGTGAAGCATTGATGATTTATTCGGGTATAGGAAGGAAACGTTCAGTCAGGGTTTTTTTTTTGTATATTTTTATAGATTTTATTAGACCCTCATGTTGGAGAATGAGTGGTCTGTTGATGCACATGTATACATGCTTGTGTGTGTGTGTGTGTGTGTGTGTGTGTGTGTGTGTGTGTGTGTGTGTGTGTGTGTGTGTTTTGTGTGTGCATGTGTGTGTGTGTGTGTGTGTGTGTGTGTGTGTGTGTGAACATCCATCAGCCCAGTTAAAGTGGACAGCTTTTAGTGTCTGCATTTAGGGGAGGAAAGGAAGTGTGAGTGAAGAGTGTGCATGTTCTCTTAATCAGAATAACTACCTTGATTTTTGTCTGTTTCTTTGTTTTTATTTCAAAACATAATGAGAAACATTTCTTGAGACTCGGATAGATCATAGAATCTGACATTGTGGAGAAAATAAAAAAGAGAAAATGTTCAGCTTTCATCCTTAAACAGTTAATGAGAGATTACCCAAGTAGGAAGGAAAGTGTGAAGAAACCTAAACAGTTTTGGCTAAAATCCTGTCATAGAGTTATCTCAGTTCATTTAGTGGCAGTTCAGTATAAAGACTAGTACTTTATTCTAGTTAACCAGTGCAAATTGTAATGTGCAACTGTATTGCAGATGTAATTACAGTGGAACCTCTCTATGAATACTTCCAGACATCTTTAAAAGTTGGGACTTTTGAGGGAGGGAGTCTTTCCAGGGAGATGAAAAATCACATAGACATACATAGCAATGTTCCAGAAAAAAAAAAAAAATCTTTAACAGTAAACAAGCTTTTTTTTTTGTTTGTTTTAAGGTCTTTATTAAGAGGTTTCACTGTGTAACAAAGATCATAAAGGAAAGTCAAATGCTGCTGAAGGATCTGCTGGTTGCATATCTGTACTTTTTTTTTTTTTTTTTTCCTTTTTTTGTCAGTTAGAATTTCCCTAACACCTCATGGTTGGTTTTCCAGCAGTGTAAGACTGCTGTTTCTTGCTTGCTTTGGTGTCTGTAGAGAGCTGTTCTACTGTGGTTGTTCCTTCCCCCCACACATTGTTATCAGATTTCCGTTAAAAAGAGAACGTTCTGAGCAAAGCTTACTGGTCGTGTCGTGTGTGTGGTTAAATCAAAAGAGTTGTGTTTGAACACCATCTCAGTGACATGGTCAGCGCCTCTGCAGTGCCTCCTCTGAGGAGTAGCCGGATGATGGTAGGTGATATGAAAATAAATGTCCATGGAGACTGCTAGTACTGCGAATTGTGACATGATGGTGTTTTGCGTGGTTTTGTCAGTGGCATCAGGGTTGTGTGGCATAAGAGTGACATCATTGTCAATGAGAGCACACAACTTAAGAGCTGCAAAAACAAAACCGTTGTATTTTTGTCTGCACGAGTATTCTTTTGTCCTATAATAGTTATGATTTTGCAGTGCAGCACAGTAAAAGGTTGACGAGTATACAGTTCACTTTCTTCATAAGTTTCACATTCTCCCTCTCCTCTCATCCATCCTCCATCCCCACCTACCCCCTTAAAACAAAACAAAACAAAACAAAAAACTTTTGACAGAAATAGCGTAAACTTATTTTGCAAGTCAGGACTCTCAGTTGTCTGTTGTGACGTTTTTGTTGCAGTGGCTGGTAATCTGATGACATAGGATCACTAAACTAGCGGCAGGTTCTTTTTTTAAGGCAAAGGGAGGAAGGAGAGAGACAGAGAAAGGGTCAGAGACCGAAAAATGGATGGAAACTGTGGGGAGGAGAATAAGAATTTTACAGCTGGCTTTACGTGAGTGTAGAATTACCAGAAAACCGTAACATCAAAACATATTGTACTCATCATCATGACTATAGTTCCACTTTGTCTGTTTTTGGTACTTCCAGTTCTAATAAAACAGGGAGTACTACAATGGGACAATGGGAACAAAGAAATGCTGGCTGTCTGTCTGTCTGTCTGTCTGTCCGTCTGTCTGTCTGTCTTTACTTTAACCGTTATAGCCATTACTAATGGCTGTAACAGCCCATAACAGGTTTTTCTTCTAATGGAATATCTCAGAAGGTACATGGCTGATCTTTCTGAAAACTTGTAGGTATGTTCATTATGGGTCATGTATGATGCTCGATGTTTCATTTACTGTTACAGGCATTGCTAAGGGCTATAACTGCCCATAATGGTTTTTTCTTCTATATGGAATATCTCAGAAAGTACTTGGCCGATCTTTCTGAAAATTTGTAGGTATGTTCATTATGGGTCACGGATGATGCCTGATGTTTTATTCTTTCTTTCTCTTTCTTCTTTTTTTCTTTTTTTTTTTTTTTCTTTCAAGTGCACTGTAACTTTGGAATCTGAGAGTGAGAGAAGATCTGGAAAGAAAGGCAGGAAACCCAGGATGGAAAAAGCCCAGAGAGAGAGAGAGAGAGAGAGAGAGAGAAGTGAGAGAGAGAAATCTGCTTGCCGTTGATTAAAGAGGTAGCCTGTGGTTGTCTGTCCTGCAGAAGAATGGATGAACAGCGGGTAGCGGACTACTACTTTGTGGTGGCGGGGCTGGGAGAGGGAGCCCTGCCTCTGGAGGAGATCTCCAACGAAGCTGTCATCAAGACCGGCTACCGACAGGATCCCATCACCGAGATTGCTGTCATCAATCGCAGCGCTGGGGAGAAGGTATGTGTTGGTGTTCTCTTACATGTGTTGATATATAATCACTGCTCTTATTGTTGTTACTGTTGTTGTAGTTTTATCAAATCACAGTCTGTTGGTGTTTTTTTTTTCTTATGTTTTTTATCAATATACATTTTTTTTTTTTTTTTTTTTCTTTTTTTTAAAATCTTGATTGAACATGAGCAGTTAAAAAGAAAGAAAAGGTGTACATAAGCTTTTGGAGTTCAGTTTCAGTGTCTTTGTTTTTGTTCTTAAGTTCTTGTTTGCTTGCTATGGTATTTTTGCTTTTTGGGTGGGTAGGGAAGCGATTATGGTAATGTTAAAAAATCAAATACAAGTGTTGCCCTTTTGCCTCAGTCTGTGCATCAGAGAATGGGAATAGTGGCCTGTTGTCATTTTAACCTGTCTCTCAGAAGGTTGCTGTTGTTGTTTTTGTTGCGCGTTTTTCTTTACACAGAATCAGTGTTCATTGAAAAAAAAAAAAAAAAAAAAAAAAAAATAATGGCGTAGTTTGCTTGTGAATTTGAATTGTCATCAGTTACTCCTTTGTTGTGCTTCCCTCTTTTACTGTGCCCTTTTTTGTCATCAGCTCCTGCTGTCCTCTTTGTTTTTCCTGGAACTTGTTGAACATTTATGTGTTCTCTTTCATCTTTGTGTGTGTGTGTGTGTGTGTGTGTGTGTGTGTGTGTGTGTGTGTGTGTGTGTGTGTATACAGGGGTGTGTGTGTACGGGAATCTGTGAGTGTGTGTGTGTGTGTGTGTGTGTGTGTGTGTGTGTGTGTGCATATGTATGCAGGGGTGTGTGTGTGTACAGGAATCTGTGAGTGTGTGTGTGCGAGTGACATCCTGCGTTTTTGCTTATCTTGAGCGTGCGAAATGTGTGTCTGTACTCTTTCATCCTTTCTGTGGTGTTACATATGTGAGTTTTTGATGTGTGTAGAAGTGAGATTGTGTGTGTGTGTGTGTGTGTGTGTGTGTGTGTGTGTGTGTGTGTGTGTGTTAGTGAGAAAGTGTATGTGTGTTTGTGTTTGGTTATTTTCCAGACTGTGCAGGCATGCTCACCTGCATATGTGCTGTGTGAGTGCATGTGCATCCGCTGCTTGTGTGAATGGGATGGGTCACGTGAATGCCAGTTCATGTGTTTTTTTTCAATGCCTATATCATATGTGTTCAGGTTCCCAAAACCTTCCAGTGTCTGGAGACCACTCCCTCGGGCTTTCCGGGCCAACTTGAATCATGGCTCCATCCGCTGCCCTGACATCTTCATTTGCTACAAGAGGGGTCGGGACAAACCTCCCCTTAGGGACATTGGGTAGGAATGCTCAGAAACCTGGCAATAGAGTCTTATGCATTGAGTGTGTGTGTGTGTGTGTGTGTGTGTGTGTGTGTGTGTGTGTACAGGTGTGAAAAGACAGGTGGGGGTGTGGTGGTGGTTAGATGGGAAGAGAGGGAGGCCTGGATGGAAAAGGGAGGAAGGGAGGGGTGTAAGGGTAGAGGGTAGTATGGAGTTGGAGGAGGTTGGGCAAGGGGTTCTTGTGAAATGTCGAATCCTTTGGTAAATTAGAGTGAAAATACACTGGTTGTTAAATGAAAGTTGTTGATACATGCAAATACACCTATCTGCTGTTATGCCACAGACCTTGCTTAGGGAAACAGGCTGAAAGAGAAGATGAGCACATGTAGCAAGAAAGACATAATGTGGCCAGAACTTGAATGTTAGAAGGAATATAGTGTACCTAAGTTCCTCTCAGTCTCTTACTGTCTGTCTATCAGTCTAATTCTCTATCTCACCCACAGTCTCTCTCTCTCTCTCTCTCTCTCTCTCTCTCTCTCTCTCTCTCTCTCTCTCTCTCTCTCTCCTTCATTCTCTCTCTCATTCTCTCTCTCTCTCTCTCTCTCCCCTCAGCCCCCCCCCCCCTCGTCTCTCTCACTTTTGCCCTCTTTCCCCCTGTATCCCTATCTTTCTCTCTCTCTCTCATTCACACACACACATTTATGCATGCACACGCATGCGCATGTACACACACGCACACACACACACACACACACACACACACACACACACACACACACACACACACACACACAGATTCACACACACAAATGAGCACATAGAGATACATGTATGTAAACACATGCACACGCATACATACACTCCCATATGCATGCATACAGGCACACAGAACTAGACATGTTAAAAATGAAAAAAATGTCGCCATGCATGCACTTACGTCCATACATTCTGCTTATAGTTTTTGTATTTGTATGGCACATTGATATTCATGTATTTTGATATTTATGTCCAGTGATATGGAGAAAGGAGTAACATTTTTTTTTTGTTTAATTGAATTATGTGTTCTGTTGGACAGGATTCTGTATGAAGGCAAAGAGCGTGTGATGGAAGGATGTGAGGTGGTGCATACCACACCCTTTGGCCGCCCAGCTAACATCAACAACAGCAACAGCAACCGCATCTATATCACCTACAGGCGCGCCACAGACACTGCCGCCAGTGATACACTGGTGGTCGTGGACTTGTGCATCATTTTCACCAATAAGGTGTGCTGAGTGGAGTCTTTTTGGGTTTTTTGGGGGGGTGGAGGGGGAGGGAAGGGAGAATGTAGAGGTAGTATAGAGTGCAGCCATGTCGCCAAGAAATGGAACATCATGTAGTCATCATCACCTTTCCTTCACTGAATGTCAAGGTCTTAGAGAGGAAAACTTGTGGTCTGTGGCTCTTTATCCCCTGCGTTTCTTAGTGACCTCTGTTTACAGCCTGTCACGAATCATTTGGAGACTTCATGGTCGCTGTGTAGATGAGAAGAGTTTATGGACTGACATTCTAGTGGTCTGTTCATTGCAGGACAGGCTTTCCAAGTAAGCAGATCCTAAGCCTGTCACATGACTGTGCTTTCTGCTGAAGCAGGCTTTCCAAAGGGGCTAAACACAAGTGAATGGCATTTTCCTCTTCTTTTGTTTAAAGCATGTCAACCAGTATAATGCATTAAGTAAAAATGTCAGGTTTGAGCAGTTATAGGGGGTATGGTCAGCCCCTCTGGGAAGAATGCCAGACTTTTCCAGGGTTTTGGGTTCGATTCCCTCTGTCAACAACGCTGTCATGAGATAAAACAGCAAAATAACTGGCTCACAGGCAACAATGGAAACACCATATGGCAGTTTGTTTCAGCATGAAGCTCAGTTTCACAACAATTACCATGAAATGCTATTTCTTAACTGTCTACGGAGTTGGCCTGTACCGATTGTCGGCCTCATTAGCCACCAGAGTGCAGTCAGCTGATTTGTAAGAAGACAGTTTTCCCATTAGGGATCTCTTCAGCAGTAAGGAAAGGCCACTCTGTGTGTGTGTAGTAATTATGGCAGTGTTCTGTGCATATTGAGTGGAAGTGGTGGAAGGGTGGCAATACTAAGCACATGCAGAAATAACATGGGATACAATACAGAGGCAGTGCTAGTGAGAGATCTGATGGTAGCCTGATGTTGATGATTTTTTGAGGATACCTGGTGCAGGAGATGTGGCAGAATGAGCCTGGATATGGTTATGTGAGGAGAAGTTAGACGTAGTGTGAGAGGATGCATCATGGAGTGCACAGGACTCAGTGGGGGTGGGGTTGGGGGTAGGTTTATGGTGTAAGTATACGAGAGTGATAATCTGAAAACCATTCAGTGATTATAACGTCAGAAAATCGACACAGTTTTTGGCTCCCAGCTTCCTGTAACCAGTTGTAAGGGTTTTTTTTTTTTTTTTTTTTTTCCCAAGAATTAAGGAATATGTATAGCATGCTGGGCTTCATAGATGACAGGACAGTCAGATGTGTATGTGTGCGTGGCTCACCATATTCCGCTCTGACCCATGTCTCTGTTTATTGGCCTGGTTGCTTTGGCAGGGAAAAAAGAAAAATAAAACAAGACAAAAGTGTTATAGAAAATATATTCCTCTTTCCGGTGATAGTACTTATGCTTTGGTAAGTCAAGCAGAAAAATATCCCTGTGAAAAGTAATTAAAATTGCCAGTCACCAGACTGCCTTCTGCTTTACAAAGGCTTGCTTCTGGCTGAAAATCAACCCTTCTTGGCCCCATGGTCAGTCAGCGGGAATCTTTTCTTGATGAAAAGAGACAATAGGAGCAGCCGGCATGGCGAAGTGGTTAGCGTTGCGGACTCCCAGCCGGGAGGTTGTGGGTTCGAATCCCATCAGAGTCATGTGGGTTTTTCTGCCCCAGCCGGTTCCTACCCAGAGTTGAGTTTGCTGCGGACTCAGTTGGGAAGACTGGGACCACACAGTCGAGTTTTATCCACATAATGGATGCGTTTCTGAGAGTGTTGCTCAATTTTCCTGACCAACACTGCAGGTGCCTGTATCTCTTGGGCCTGGTTGACGCCGGGATGTATTATGAAAGGAAGCATAGAGTACAGCCCTGTCATGTAGTCTCAGACCGAAATGGAAATCCGTAGCATCATCTTAGTCATCCTCATTCTCATTGATCAGCATTAAAAAAAAATGTCTCAGATTCTGTGGCCCTTCATGCCCTGCTCTCATGGTGACCTCAGTTTCAATATCCTCTCCACGTCTGTGGCCTTGGTTTGGTTCCGTCGGGGTCACCAATATCGGCGAGTCCATGGGGGCTGTCGTTAGATGGACGTGGTGGCGCCCTCTGGAGGGAGAGTTCACTCATGCTAGCTTCATGACTAAGCAGTTATTGTCGTCAGTAGGGGGCTTAGTAGGTGGTGTCCTGCGTATGTTAGATCAGAACAGGCGCCACTGAACACCACCGTAGTGACTCGGCAGCAGTGCAGTGTCTTCTCTGTGGGTTGGATGTTTGACATTGACTGCTTCTTGATGTCTTGACATTGACTGCTCCCTGTGGATTGTCGGTGCCGGGGCTGAGGCAGGGCTGACCGGTCTGTGGCTGTGGATGGGGTGTCGGAATGAGCAGCGTGTGTGCACTGCCTCTGAGGTGGCACAGAGGTTGGGACAGTGAAAAAGAAAAAAAGAGACAATAGGAGAAAGAGAAAATAATTCCAAAGAAAGAAAGAACGGAAAGAAATGCTGTCAGAGGTGCTAACCCCTATGTTTTTGCAGGACTATTTTCTGTTTGAATTTTGAATGGATTCAGGGTCATTCAATAGATTTACTAGCAAAGAACGCCTGCCATGAGGAAGTGATTATTACTAATGACTTGCTCAGTGCCTTACCTATACCACCAAATTGCAATTACTTTAAGAAAAAAAAAAAAACCTCGCTTAACAACCAACCAATTATCTGCGTTGTTGTGATGAATAATAATTGAGGAGGCGTGATGCCAGGAAGCTGACTATTGATTTTTTTCCCCTTCAGTTCTGATTATCCAGTGAGGCACTAGCTGGGGGCAAACATTGAAAAAAAAAAAAAAAAAAAAAAACTTGCCTGTACTAAAACTTCCAGCAGCTGCAAGAAAATTTATGTGCAGGATTATTCTCAACGATACTGGTGTGTTCAGCCATTGAAAGTTGGTGCCAAGTTGTGACAGGTACTTTGCCTGTAAACTAGATTTAAAAACATCTTACAACGGACTGGATGATATGTTTCACCATGTTTCCACAGTCCTCTTTAATGAGAAAAGAATTTTAGTTCATTTCAGGTGTTACACAATACTGTGAACAATCATACTGTCAAACAGAGCTGGTATCGCTGCATAGTTTTTGCTTTTTTGATATAATATATGATGATTTTAAGTATTGAATTTTGAAGTGTCAGAATGAGAGATGATGGCCATCTGCTGTTGTCTGTTTTCAGGGGGAGGAACCCCCACTGACCTATCACCAGGTTCAAAAGAATCTCAACAAAGGCATGGTAAGATGTGTGTTGATATTATTTACATTTTGAAATCGTGTGCAGCTTTTAGCCCATGTTTTACACTGATTATTGTTAAGAATAAAGATTTACTGTTGTATTCAGAACTTTTTTTTCAATCACCTGACCTACTGTCCATGCCCTACTTGCTAAGGAGTGCTGTGATAAGAGAATTCTCACAACAGAAACTGCTGCCAATGGAAACGCAGCTCCACTGTGTAAAATATGAGAGGCAGAACTTGAAACTGAGAAGGCAATTGGCCCACTAATGCTGATCCAGTGGTTATCATGATGAAACGAACCGATATATGAAGGAGTGCTTACATAACTTTTTTCTTGATTTAAGGTTTACAGAGTATTTCGTTACTCAGCTGATTAAAACCAAGCAGGAAAAACACAAGCATACAAACAATAGTGCGATACATCCAGTGGAACTCCTCAGTAAAGACTTTACTGAAAATTGGATCATTGAGAAAGAGAATCTTTGGTACGAGATGAATTTAGTAGAGATAGATAAAAAAAGAAATGTTCCATGAAAATCAGTGTGTAAAAGGAATGAATCTGTACCTGGAGGTAATTCTAATATAGATAAAAAGATCAATATTCCAGAAAAAAATCAGAAAAAAGGTCTTTGAAGGGAAGTGATCTTATTCAGGGGTTTTTAATTCGAAATTTGACTGTACAAATAAAAGAAACTCTTAAATGAGGCAGAGAACGGTAAACACTTAGTAATTAACAAACAAGTATGCTAACTGTTGCTCCCATTATGAAATAAATGCACGCCCATAACTCCAAACCAATACTGCGTACTACAACACCAAATCATTTAGCAGATATGACAACACAGAGCAAACAGAACAAACAAGGAAGTTATATGCAAATAAAGCTTTCATAGCATTGTTAGAGAATTCCTTGATGATTGTGTAAAAGTAGCCTATTTCAGCCAGAAATGACCGTCATTTGAAGCTATGTTTCTTGTTGATTCTCTTACCCTGCATAAGACTAACTTGATACGGGTTTACAGGTGGGCTCTGACGTCTACATGTGTTACAAAAAAGCAATGGTGAAGACTGATGTTCTGGCCTATAAGCCAAGTGAGTGCTCTGTTATCTTGATGGATTTCTCAGAATTTGATTCAGAAACAAACCAACCATTGTTCATGATAGATATGGCTGTCACAGTTGTATGAGTTCCTTGTACATGATGGAAAAGGATGGTATGCTGTCTTTTTTTGTTTTTTTTTTTTTTTTGATTTGTGTGCAGCCCTTAACATGACTTGTCATGGATTATTTTTTCTCATTTTGTTTCTGTGTTCATCTTACAAGTACAGTTTTTTGTTTGTTTGTTATGTCTTATTCACAGCACCAGTTTCTGTGATCACAGAAGAAAAAATATGACATGCTGTGTGGTATTGTTCGTAGGTGTTTGTCATGCTAGTAACAGTCAGCTGATTGCCAGATCAGTATTGGAGATAAGTAAATTTCATTTTTGTAGTTTCTAGATATGCTGAAGAAAGTAGATAGAGTTAAAAGCATATCGGATTCTGGCTGATACAGATGTTTCCCCAAATCAAGGTTATCTGATTGTTAAATGAATACAACTCTGTTCTGTGCCATTTTCAAATGATCTGTTTTCAGGTTCCACACATATCACAAGCCATAATCTTTTTTAGGCAAGGGGGAAAAAAGTTGAAAAAATTAACACCATGCTTGCTTTTCAGCCATTTTGGGTCGGTTTCCGGAAGAAGACTATGAGAACTTCCCCCTTCCGGAGTCAGTGCCCATGTTCTGTCTTCCCATGGGCGCCACAATCGAGTGCTGGTCTGCAAAGGCCACCCATCCTTCTCCAGGCTTCTCTACTTTCATTCTGACACAGGCAGGAGGAGAAAAGGTAAACCTAGACTGATGTGAAAAAGTTAGTGCATTTTCTTGCAATGTTATCCCAGCATACGCTGAAGGAGAAAAGATAGGGACAACTTAATGTGAAAGATAAACATATATTACCAAATCATGTTCAAGATATGGATAACATGATGTGAAAGATAAACATATATTACCTTATCAGGTACCAGATGCAGGTTAGGAGAAAAGATACAGATAGCTTGATATGAAAGATAATCATTACGTCATTATCCAGATTTCATATTTTTGCACAAAACTGTATTTCATGGCGTCCATGTGCCATACTCCTTCAGAGAGGCAGCAGTAAAAAGTAGATGACCTGACCCAAATCAAGTTGGATCTTAGTTAAAGCGAAAGAGTAAGAGATGAAGGATGGAGTCCTGGACATGGGATATGTATTCACTGACAATCATCGCTGTCCATTCTGAAACGTGCAGGTCAGAGTACATTACTGAGCCAGCGAAAGTAAACTGATGTCACTGCCACAAATAATTGATAAGACAGTAATGAATCACTTTGAACAGAATTTATTTCCAATGATAGTGAGGTAGCTTTTTCCTTTCCAACACTGGAAAAGCATGTCTCATGTCGTTGGCAAGTATGACTGCTCTTATCCACTGTTTATTACAAGTGATGAGGTATGCTCAGACTTACACACAATCATGCCTGCTGTAACATGAATATGATCTCTTTCAGATTTAGATTTTAAAATCCTACCGTTTATACACAAGTATATTATGTGATATTAGGTGTATGGTGCTGCCGTGTCGTTCTACGAGGAGTATCAAGAGAGCCAGCTGACAGACATGCAGATGAGATTGCTGGGCCTGAAGAACAAACACATCCGTGAGCAGTACAATATCCAGAAGACAGTGCATGTTCGCAAGGCCATCTGTCTCCTGTCCCACTGGCCTTTCTTCGAGGCCTTCAAGAAGTTCCTGTCCCAGCTGTACAAAGTGTCCGTCTCTGCCAACACGCTGTGCCCATTGAGCGACACATTTCTCACTTCATGTACGAGGTGCCCTACCCTGCCCCCCAGAGGCCACGCATCCTGGTGCAGGTCAGAAGAGTTTGTTGAGGGGAGAGAGCTTTTAAGACTAGGCTCGAGAAGATGCAGTTGGTGTAGTTGAAACACTAAGCTTGCATACTTTGCAGAGATTGATATGGACAGCTGTTATTTAGGAAATCTTAAATGAGGCAGGGAACAGTAAACAGCAATTAAGAGAACAAGTAGGGGAACTCTTGCACCCATGACAAAATGAATTGTCACCCATAGCTTCAAAGGAATGCCTCTAACGACATGAATTGCCCAACAGAAATGACATGACAGAGCACACAGAACAAACAAGGAGACACCCCCTGGGAGCAAGAGTTACCCTAGCTGTTGGTTATTCAAAGACAGCATTAGATGTGTGGGAAGTTAGATGGTGAGATATGCTTCATAAGGAGCATAGTTTGAGGCTCGTTGTTCCAGATCTCATTTGGGTGAGGTGTGGAAGTATGTTATCAAGTTTAGAAGTTTGGGCTATGCTTATGTTGTGAAAGTGTTTCATGATTTATTCATTTGGACTTGTTAGATGTAATATGCTTTGATAATGAGTTGAATTTTTTTTTTTTTTTTTTCAAAAGAGCAGATATTTAAGTTTTTGAATGTGTCAAGCTTGAATAGAAATAATGACAAAAAGTCCCTCAGCTCTGCTGAATGAATCATGTGTTATGGTTGTATTATACTTGTATCATTTTAGGCTATACATAATGATAATCCGAAGATTGATATGGAAAAGCGGGTACGCCAAAGACCTCAGATTCTAATAATAGGTCAGTCGGACGAAATCACGCCCATTTTCCATCTTCCATTATTTGTTCTTCTTCAGAATTGGTTTAATTAAATGGTAAACATGTTGCATTAACAATTTAGAAGGGGCTGTATGTTCAGTTGTCATATCTTTCAGTGCTACCACAGTTTAAGGAAAAGATAGAAGTGACACTAATTCTTCACATTTTTTTGCATTTTAGATGGCATTACTCTCACACTTCCTATCCCCGTTCCCCCATACAGAGTCACACCTGTGCATGACCATCAGCAGCTTCTCCATCATGCTTCATCCCCGTTCCCCCATACAGAGTCCCACCTCTGCATGACCATCAACAGCTTCTCTATCATAGTCCATCCCTGTTCCCCCATACAGAGTCCCACCTCTGCATGACCATCAACAGCTTCTCCATCATAGTCCATCCCCGTTCCCCCATACAGAGTCCCACCTCTGCATGACCATCAACAGCTTCTCTATCATAGTCCATCCCCGTTCCCCCACACAGAGTCACTCCTGTGCATGACCATCAACAGCTTCTCTATCATAGTCCATCCCTGTTCCCCTACAGAGTCCCACCTGTGCATGACCATCAACAGCTTCTCCATCATAGTCCATCCCCGTTCCCCCTTACAGAGTCCCACTGTGCATGACCATCAACAGCTTCTCCATCATAGTCCATCCCTGTTCCCCCATACAGAGTCCCACCTGTGCATGACCATCAACAGCTTCTCCATCATAGTCCATCCCCGTTCCCCCTTACAGAGTCCCACCTGTGCATGACCATCAACAGCTTCTCTATCATAGTCCATCCCTGTTCCCCCATACAGAGTCCCACCTCTGCATGACCATCAACAGCTTCTCCATCATAGTCCATCCCCGTTCCCCCATACAGAGTCCCACCTCTGCATGACCATCAACAGCTTCTCTATCATAGTCCAGAGGGGGTGGTCAGAATCAAGACACTTTGAGCCAAACTTCAGATGCACAAAGTCACTACATGCATGATGCACAAAGTCACTACATGCTTGATGCACAAAGTCACTACATGCTTGAACACGGGGGGAAAAAAAAAAAAATTCAGGTCACCAAAGAGCCAGATATAAAGGCACACAGAATTTTAAACTTTAGCTACCAACATAAAGATATTTCCCGTGTTTGTGAGGACATTTAGTCAACACTCCCAGAGGCGTGTTTATCAACTGGATGAAATTTGACTGTGTAGATGCAGTCTGTTTGAGCCTGTAGAACTGTCCGCAAGAGCAGGGACCCCCTCCCCTCCCCATTCTCCGCTTTGGACTCCCTCCCCTCCCCCTTCTCCCCTTTCTCCCCCTCTAACAGATGCGTGCCTTTAGTGGGACTCTTAAACTCACAACATACAGCCTTTTGCCCATCGTGCCATCCATTGCCCCTAACTTCTGATGGTGATCTGTCTTGAGAGATTGTTGCCCTTGGAACAGTTAGCAGACCAAGAGGGACAATATTGTGGCCAGCCTTTTCAATTGGTCTTTTCTTTTTTTTCTTTTTTTTTTTTTGGAATTTCAGTTTTGATTTATCATAGCATCCAAAAATGTAGTTGAATGAAGAATTCCATTCTGGTAAAAGAGACAGGCAGGAAGACGGGGAAGCCTGGTTGTGTGCCATTATTTTCTAAGCAAACTGGCTGCGAAAGAGATTGCTTTTTTCTTTTTTTCTTCTTCTTTTTTTTTTTTGCTTTTTTTTGTTTTCAATTCTTCTTGTGCTGGTGTAATTTAGATAGCAGTGGTCAAAATCTTCTAAGGATTCTGTGACCTATTGCACCGGATTCAGCTTCAGTGTGGTTATTGCTGTGTTGCAGCTGACTCACGACTCTCTGTCACTGTGCATGCCAGAGGACTCCCCATTGCCACACAGGTCAGTGGAACCAATGGCTGTTTAGCGTAGCAGATGGGTTTTGGAGTGTTTTGGAGGGGAGAGGATGAAATATATGTCTCTGGGAAGGGGAGATTAGCAGGGTGTGTTCTAACATTAAGCTGCTTGTGATCAAAATGTGTGTGTGTGTGTGTGTGTGTGTGTGTGTGTGTGTGTGTGTGTGTGTGTGTGTGTGTGTGTGTGATGATGATGATGATGAGTCCATGTGTGTGCGAGTGAATGTGTGTGGGTGCATGGGCATGCGTGAATAGAGTGCAGTGCAAGCATCTGAACAGACCACCAAGCATCAGCACAGAGCCTTGCGACTCATTGCTCAAAGCAGTAAACTGTTGAACAATTTCTCCAGGAATAGGACCTGTTTGAATACACATTTCTGTATGAAAATGTGCTTCTGCTGACAGGGAGCCAGTCAGAGATGCAGTCTTTTGTGTGTAGCAGCTTCAGCTGTCGGACAAGAAGCAAATGAAGTGAATACTTTAAAAAAAAAAGGGAAGCTGGGATCGGTATTTGTCATGTCTGTCCAGTGATTGAAATCGAAAAGAAACTTATATATATGAAACCTATAATAAGATGTGCTTAACATTGCATCTGTGAACATTAACTGGAAAATTGCATGTCATGTACCTTAAAAACGTGATCGAAGAAAATGATTTTGAAACTCTTCATCAATCACATTGCTGTCGACTAAAATGAACAAAATTGTTGCTGTAAACCAGTTGACAAAACTAGATGTTGTTTTTAAGATGTTGATAAACAGATCCTTAAAGTCGAAAGAGCACTAAATTGTGGATTGGAAATGTAGTTGGTGGTGGCTGTAGTTTGATTTGCATTTATCTGTCTGTGTGCTGCCGATGTGTCCCGTTCAGGACATTTAGACCAGCTCACCTCATCCTGGGTATGTGATGTGATGCTGGAATGTGTCTTGGTGTGTGACAGTGGGGCCTCCTTCATCACGCTGCTGCGTAACCTGGGTCCTGAGCTGTGTATGAACCTGCTGATGTACACCTTGCTGGAAAACAAGGTCCTCCTGCACTCCCTCAGGCCCACCGTTCTGACCGAAGTTGCTGAGGCTGTCACATCGGTGAGTGCTGCTACCATCCTGCATGACCTTTACGGTGAAAATATATTAGTATAGACGTTTGGGGGTGATAATGCTTCCGTTCTGACTATCAGTCACTAGGTCTGCCTACCTTTGATTGAATGTTTTTTTTATATTATAGATGTTTTTAACAATAAGCAAATTTATTTCTGCATAAAGTCATCATGAAACACTCCTGTAACTTTGTTGCTGGTTTTATTTCATTGTGTAAACATGTTCATCTTTTAAATTCATGCCAATGCTGCTGCTATCTTTGCTGGACAGAATTTCAGTGTATGCCATTTGGATTCATCAGCTTGTTTTCTTTCTAAAAATCATGCAATCAAAATCTTTTTGCTTGATGTCTGGCATAACTTTCAGTCCACATGTTTCATAAGCGTTGCTGGCACCAGCGACATGGTCTGCTCAAGTGTTGAGGATTACAGAACATATGTTTCTTATTTGAGTAGTGATTTGTTGGTACTCAGACATGCGTTTCCTGACTAAAGGGAAGTTTATAAGCAGGCGCGTTTCCCAGTACATCATGTAAGCTATGCGCTGTCAAGTTTCCAAAATGACATGGTCGTAATCATTAGATAAATCAGTAACCATAGCTGGTATTTGCCATTAGACGGGAGGATAAGCAAAATGATCCACTGACAAGTTTGGCTTATATAGATGTTTTTTTTTTTTTTAAAAAAAGATAACGTATTAAAGTAACGTGCGTTTGTGTGTGTTTTTTTTAGATAGTCTATTAAAGTAACATGTGTTTTATGGTCTTTGTGCAGATGATTTTCCCATTTCACTGGCAGTGTCCCTACATCCCTCTGTGTCCTTTGGGATTGTCTGAAATCCTGAACGCACCCTGTCCTTTCATTGTGGGTGAGTATGGAAAGAAGACATTCGATGGGATGTCCGATGCACTTAACAGTGTGGTGACTGGCAAGGAAAGGAATACGGTGTCTGTAGTGTCTTTTCTGTTAAAACTGTCACTTACACTTCAGCTGTAGAGTTCAGTGGAGTTTGTATTAGGGCAGCCACACATACTACAGGTTAGGTGGTGTCAGCAGTTCCATTGCTTTTTCTTGGGCACACTGTGCTTTCCCAGAGCCACTCAGTGTGCTCGCTAGTCCCATGCAGAGCGCACTACGTTACAAAGCAGAATGGGGACAGCTATGGCTTGGGCCTGATTAGCTGTTGGGACAGCACCCCTAGAAAGAGAAACATGTGTTGGTTTCATTTAAACTTTAGTCTGAATAGAAGTTTCAGCCACCTGACATGGATGGCATGGGACATTGCTTTTTATAGAGAGGGAGGAGAGGAGAGAGTGAGACAGAAAAAAAAAAAAAAGAAGAAGAAAGAGAAAGTGAGTGAGCGAGCGAGAGAGAGAGAGAGAGAGCAGAACTTCCCCTTTCCCTTTCCCCTAGTCCTATCCTTTTACTCGGCACTCCTGATGGACTGGATTTTGTGTAGAATATTTAGGAAATGTAAACTTGAAAAAAATATAGTTGATATGATTTGGCTGCATGGAAACTGGTGAGGATACATATGTGGTTTTCATTTCTCAGAAGCGTATTTCAGGTATTTATGAACAAGTGCGTGCATGCTTGTGTGTTGAGACTTTCTCGGTTTAATCGAGATGTATGAATACCCATGTACTGACTGGTTACTTTATCGTAATATGAATGTAGATAAAGATATATGGTGTTCACACGCTTTCCATGATGATTGGGCAGGCATTGATTCACGATACTTTGACCTGTACGATCCTCCCCCTGACATCATCTGTGTTGACCTGGACACCAACAGGATCTACCTGTGAGTGGGGATTTATTCTGTTCTTCAGTTGGTCTTTCATCTCTCTCTGTCTCTGTCTGTGTGTCTGTCTCTCTCTGTCAGATCGATTGATGTCTGTCTCTCTTTTTAAATTTGTGCATGAGTGAGAGGAGGGGTGGTCATAGGAGGTGATGGTAGAGGGGAAGGGGAGATGTGTTTATGATAATCTGTGTACAGCAAATGGTTGTGACACAGCACTTTTGTGGATTGAATTGAACTGAAAACAATGTAACCAAATATTTTTTCTTGTGTACATAATTGTTAAGGAAGTCAAACGAATACTCAGGCAAGCAATAATTGAAAAAAAGAGTGCATAACTGTTAAGGAAGTCAAAAGAAATATACTCATGCAAACGATAATTGAAAAAAAAAAAAAAATAGAAGTGGATGCTTTTTTTAAAAAAGTGAAATGGAGTCCCTAAATCATTAATATAAGGAAATTAATGTTTTTTTTTGCAGTCCTGATGACAAGAAGCAGTTGAATTTCAGATTATGCCAAAGGTAAGTTAAACATATGAGCTGAAACTTTGAAAAAAAAAAAAAAAAAAAAAAGGAAGGAAATGTACCATATAAAATTTTCACATGAATAAGCATTCTTTGTTGTTCAGATTTTATAGTATCTCATTTTTGCTCAGATTTTTTTTTTTTTTTTCAATAGTAAAAAATACAATATTAATTATACATCATAGACAGAGAATGGGTGACTAAGATGATATGTGTACGTTCCTTCCTTTTAGTATTTTGCTATTGTATCAGTTAGATTTAAAACTGAAACGATTTGAGAAAATAAAGAAGATTTTTTTGATACGTGCGTGCGTTCTAGTCTTGACAGAGTGGCTACCAGTACCAAGTTTGTATGGAACTGACAAAGTAGAGGACTTATTGAGTATAACTGTGAAACAATACCTCTTATCCCATTGTCATATTTTCTACTGTCAAGTGTATGAAAGAATATTGACATAGGGTGGAAAAAATTTTTGAAGATGTGGGTGTATGTTGAACAGAAAGCTGTGTGAGGATTCTCAAAGACTTGTTACACCGCTTGTATGAAAAGTTGACGCCCGCGTTTGCATGGTCAGTCCAGTGATGAGGTCAGCATGGAAATGACCAGTGTTGACCAGGACTTCAGACGCAAGAAGAAAAACAGGTATGGTCTGAAGGATTCTGTGCCAGTGTGTGTGTAGATGTAAATTTGAATTTCATTGCTTTCGTCTTTGACTTAAGTCCCTCCATGCCCATAATGCCGTGATGAGATAAGTAAATCATTGAAATCTTGAATCAAGCATGTGTGTGTGTGTGTGTGTGTGCATGTGAGTCCGTCTGTCTGTCTGTGTGTGTGTGTGTGAGAGAGAGGGGGGAGAGAGAGTGTGTGCATGTTTTGTAGAGTTTACATGGGCATGCGTAGTTGTCATGTTAATTGATCATCCCAAGCCCATACCCTTCCCACCCACTACCTCACCTTCCAGTCTGCCTTCATTCAGAAATGTCTCTGTTTTTCTTCACTTTTTTTATCTTCCTTTCCTCTGGCTGCCCCGTGCCTTTTCAATGGCATTAGATATTTGTTACACATCTGGACTCTCAGTACAAAATTGCATGGACTTGTCGTCTCCCAGCCCAGCACAAACAGTTAAATCACAGTATTTGGAATCATGCAGTGGTGCCACGTCACTCTGATGGTGTTCAGTGGTGCCTGTTCTGATTCAGCATCCACAGCACACATCTGATGTACCGTAAAGTTCGGTCTTATTGAGCGCACCTGTATATAAGCCACACCCACAAAATTTTTTTTTTTAATCTGAATTTTTTTCACAAATAAGCCGCACTGGTTTATAAGCCGCAGATATCTACAATAAAAAAAAAATTTATTCAGTGTCATCATCGTCCTGTCCACTGAATCCGCTGAAGTCTTCTTCGGTGTCGGAGTTGAACAGAAATAGTAGCGCTTCCTACTCCATCTTGTTATTGACTTCAGCCTCATTTTCACTGACGCTTTCCTCTTGAGGCAAGGTGAAGGTCGCTGCTGCTCCGTGGCTTGCACTGTCATCTGCTGCAGCACACAGTTCAGCCTTGCGAAAACCATTGATAATGGTCTGAATGCTTCAATGTGTGCGGCTTTGATTCTAAAATGTGAGCAGTTAATGCTGTAACAACGTGACAGTTAACACTTTAACATTGAGCTCATCGAAAAATTCATGAACAGTAAACATGATATGATGAGTTACACAGAAGTTAAGAATAGATGAGGGTGTGATGCTCCTGGAATCGGAAAAATCTGCAAATAAGCCACATTGTTGTTTTAAGCCGCAGTGTTTAAAGCTGGGGGAAAAAAGTCGCGCCTTATAGACTAAAGTTTACAGTAAATCACTCCCCGACCCTTGGTGTCATGCCTTCTCCCACTCCCCCCTCCCCGTTCTCTTCCCACTTTCCCTTCTTGACGACATGATTTTAGATGGCATTCTCAGATACGCAAGTGTTTTTTCATGCCCCTCTCCATTTTGAAGTGTGTATGTGTCTGAGAAGAAAGTGTTTTGATTTGTCGTCCACAGATGCAGATGGAGCTGCAGATTCAGGAAGCTTTCCTGCGCTTCATGGCCATCCTGCTTCGTGATTACAAGACATACTTGAAACCCATCATGAAGCAGCCCAACAACCGTGCCACTGATGCCAACGTGCTCTTTGACATGCAAGGTAGTTTGAGAGTGTTTTGGGTGAGATGGTGAGAATGAGTGAAAAAGAGAGGGGGTGAGGAGTTTGGATATGCCTGTTTAATTGCATTGGAGTGATCTAACAGACTTAACTTTTAACTATCAAGTTTTCTTAATGTAACATTTGTGCAGCTACCAGCTTTGCTTTTTTTAAGGATCAGATTAACTTAAATTGAACTTGTAATACTTACACACTTAAAAAAAAAAAAAGATTACCAATCAGAAATGTTAGATTTGAACCACTGAACCACACCAAGTTTTGATTAAAAGTTTAGGAGGAGATGTAGTTTGCTGTGCATGTGTTTGTTGTTGTGCTCACTCACCTGCATTGTGTGAATCTGGTATCCATCTGTAATTTTGAAGCCAGCTACCTTCTTGGTGGTCTCATCAACTGCTTCTGAAGTATGAAGCGAATGCTAGTTTATCTGTACAGTCTGCGTGGCTTTGTGAAGGGTCATTGTCGGTTAGTGGCCTCAGGGACACAAATTGTTCACAACATCTTTAATGGACAGTCACCTATCACCATCATTTTTATAGTTATATGTGTCACAAGGGGAAAGGTATTTCTTGCAAGTTGTCTTTAAATTTTGTCAGCAGTAGTCGCATATTCTTCATTCAACTAATTCATGTGCAGGCTTCCTGAAGAGTCGGGACAAGGCCAACACAAAGTTCTACACACAGATGATGAGAACTCAGATGTTCTTTCGCTTTATCGAGGAACGGTCCTTTGTGTCAGACAAGGATGCCAGTTTGGCCTTCTTTGATGAGTGCACAGAGAGTGTAAGTGGTGTAAATAGGGTTTCGTTGGACATCCAGATGAGTGCATTTGTTTGTTTATTCAAGACTAATGTGACATGTCTTTTTAAGAATATTTTCTATGGTGTTCATGTACTCTTTCAACTAAAATTCTTTACTGTGTGTTTAGCAGTCTGTTCTGGATTCAAGTGGTGATGATGATGATGAAATACTAACTACAACAACATCAGAACAGCATCACTCTCAAGTAATGATTTTTTTAGATTCATGCTCGCAGTTCATGGTTTTTTTATCCATGTTAGAGCAGGGTACCTTCATACCCTTTGCAAGACAAGTAGGGGGGTTATTGAACCTCCAGCAAAAATTTTCAGGGGTAAGAATTGTACTGAACGCTTTGAAAAAGCAGAGGGGGTGGGTGGGCAGAAGGAAGGTGAGGGAGATGACTTCAGCCAGACAACATTGTGGATTAAACTGGAATTGATGTAAATATGGGTGTGCAGGTGGAGGGGTTTAAAGGGATATTGTGTCATAAGTTTAAGGCCAAAGTGTTTTTATCATACAAGCGTTTGTGTGTTCATTTATGACTAAGTGACTGACAAAGTTTTTGGTTTATGGTTAAAAAATAATAAAAAAATATTATGAGACTTTTGATGAAATTGCATTCTAAAGTGAATTCCCTTGCAGCTGATTATCAGTACCTGATGAGAACTCTGCAAAATAATTTGATATGTGTCCACACCCTTTTCCAGCATTTTTGTCAACTTTTGTTCGTTTTGTTGTTGTTGTTGTTGTTGTTGTTGTTTTTAGCTTCAAGAGATTAATTGCTACATTATTTAAAATCTTTAAAACACCAGTTCTCCACATTCATAACAGACCACAAGGCATGATAATGTTGTCAGTTTTTTTTTTTGTGTAAAAGTTATACAGAAAGATAGTCACTGTGTGTGTGTGTGTGTGTTGTGTGTGTGTGTGTGTATATATATATATATATATATATATATATGCATATGCATATATAAGGAAAAGTAGACATGTCAAGTTTTCCAAATGCCGGTACCGTCCAACAGAAGATATGACAAACAGATGAAGAAGGATAGTGATGAACAATAAGTTGTCGACACGGCCCATGGAGTTCATTTTTTTTATTCCAAGCTTTCGCCAAAAGGCTTGTTCAGGAACGATGGTACTTACATCCTGAAGAAGCCTTTTGGTGAAAGCTTGGAATGAAAAAATGAACTCCGTGGGCTGTGTTGATGACTTATTGTTCATCAATCTCTCTCTCTCTCTCTCTCTCTCTCTCTCTGAATAATATATATATATATATATATATATATATATTTATATATTTATATATTCATATGCAGCTTACAAAACAAATCATAGATAAACAGATTAATTGGAAAGTTAGTTAATTCCATGAATATGCAGTCCTCATACTGATTGTAAATTTTGTGTCTTTTGTTTTAGTCATAATTTCATGGAACAGTAAACTGAAAGAAATGTGTGTGGTTTTTTTTAAAAAATTCTTCTTCTTTTTTTAATAACTTCAAAGCTTTATATAGTCATCATTATTTTTTATTTGCTTTTTTTATATGTGTTTTGTGACATTGTCTATTTTTATTGTTGTTGACAGATCGATGAGACAAAAGAAGAAGCCTGTTTGATCGAGACCGATAATTCACAGGCGAGGTATGAGGGTGCAGAATCATATCACTTCTGTCATTTACCATTTTCCTGTCATCATTGAAAAGAACTTTATTGCATTACATCATTTACATTACCTTACTGGTTGCTGGGGTATGATTCATTGTATAAGAAATCAGCTTGGCGTATCTGTATGATGCAGTATCAGATCAAATGTAATGAATCATATACAAGGTTGGAAAAAAGTGGTTAATAGATCACACAGAAATATTCCAGGGAGTGCAGCTTCTCTTGATTTTTGGCTGAAAAAGAATGAAAAATTGTTAAGGTATAAGATTTTTGACGTAGTGGAAGTAGATGAAACATAAATCATGATTGTGTTCATTAAGTGCTTGTGACTTAGTGGCACAGAAATAAAGAACAATTATGATTGTGTTTGGTAAATTATGGTGATGAAATGATTTGGTGGAGGAATGTGTTGTAACCATGGTGAACAGCTGTTTTGTGTCTGTGTTGTTGCAGCGAATTAACTGTGTTCATCATGCCTCCGGAACCCACCGGCCTCCCTGAAGGGGCAGTCTACAGGTACATTAAAACACATGCTGTTTTAGAGATTATCAAGTTGTGGTAGAATTCCCACGTACATATGATTTGGGGGTTGTACCTCTTTAAGTTTCAGATCCAAAACGTTGAGCCTAATGGCAGATGAAGCATATGGGTTTGTGAAACAAGATCCAAGAATTGCCCCTGGTGATTGACTGCCTTGAGTATCTGTTTTACAACAGTGGGAGATTTCATTCAGAAAATTATGTGGTTGTCCATGAATAGTGAATGTGTTTAATATGTGTGTGCATAAGAGCAAGTATTGCTGTAAACAGTTTTTAAAACAGTTTCCACTTGCATTCATCAATTAGTGGCCAAGATATTAGTCTGAGGAAAAAAATGGGTCTGTCAGAGCATACACCATTGGTTTTTTGATTAACTGAATTGTTGCTCCGTTTTAACTTCTTAGCAGAAGTGATTCATTTCAATGTGTTAAGTTTACCTGGCAAACCAAAAAAATTATACATCTGGATAGGTAATCTTCTGTTTACTTAAGTTTTTCAATTCATGTGAGTAAGGTAATCTTGTATATGAATGAGTTTCTTGGTCATTCAGTTACAGGAAGAGTATCGAATTTTTTTTGTTTTCTTTATCTTGAAGGTTGATTTATCTAGGATGCTAGTGTTTTTACTTTACTTAATTTTTTTTTGTTGTTTTTGGTAATTACATGTTATAAAATGTTTGTTTTCATCCGGTGACAAACGCCTCACATAATCTGTCCTCTGAGGGCTAGAATGTTGTTGATCCTTCCATCTTGAGTTTCCAGCTTTAAGGAACCTGCAAGTCTGCCAGAGGGTGACAGGTGATGTAATCAGAGTGACGCTAACAGCAGGGTGTGTTCTGTCTTTTCAGTTACAACGGTTTTTTCCAGAGCTGAAGCCAGAGCTGTTCCTGAAGAAGAAGGTGTCCACCTTGTCGCTGCCACCAAGCAGGCCCTCTGTCCAAACAGCCCCTTGGCACGGCGTTCCAAGCAGGAGATCAAGTCGGCACAGAAGGTCAAAGACTGCTTTTAATCAGCTTGTATTCTGGGGGTCGGACACATCACACTGTCAGGGTTGGAAATAGCCCAGATACCACAGATTTTTCAGTTTCAATATTTTTGTTTTGGAGAGGCAGATTTTAGTGTTACTGTCATCAACGGTTTCCCTCCCCCCCCCCCCCCCCCCCCCCCCCTCCCCCCTAAAATAAGCTAGTTTGAATGTGTTTTGATTTTTAGCCAGCATAGCTGCACATTTTTGCCCCTGGTGATTGATTGCCTTGAGTATCTGTTTTACAACAGTGGGAGATTCATTCAGAAAATTATGTGGTTGTCCATGAATAGTGAATGTGTTTAATATGTGTGTGCATAAGAGCAAGTATTGCTGTAAACAGTTTTTAAAATAGATAGCAACAAACTGCACAAATTCAAACCAAGTCCAGAGGTTGGTTAGATTATTGCCAGTAATCATTTATTTCTGAAGACTAGAAAAGGAGGAATGGTGTTAATTATAATGGTCCTCAGGGAGGCTTGCAGAATGTCTGTAAATGTATTCTGTAGTTATTGACAGAGGTGACTTTGAGTGGTGGATGAAGAGACAGTTCCAGGAGCCAGAGGCAAGACAAGGAAGTAACTGAACTTTGATTTCAGCTGTATGAAAAAAAAAAACCCACAACTCTTTGGTGGCATGCTAGGATAGCTTGGATTTAAGTTATACAGAGTAATCAGAAAAAGACACAGAAAAAGACACGCCACTGTCACCATGACCACCTCCATCTCCAACCCTTTCTTTCGTATGCGTTCATTGAAACATCAGAGTTATTGCTTAGTGCATTGGGGAAACATGAGACTATATTTTTAGATTAAACTGAAATGAAATCCTTGTTATTGCAATAAGCTGGAATTGTCTGTGTGATAATATTGGGCAATAGCTCAAGGATCACTGAAAGCTTGATGTGAAATTTTGTTCTGGGGATGAGGAACAGCTTGGATGCGGATGTGTTGCGAGAATTGAATAATGCTTGTGTACAGGTAGTGTAAAGGGGACACAACTTAAAAACTTTTTTTTTTTTTTTTTTGCAGATTACATGTATAATGCAGTGTTTCTGCGGCAGGATACTACCTGTAACTTGATGGATTCTTGGGAAAATTCACATTAATTCATTGTTTGATCATTTCTTACATCATTATGTGGCTTGGTTGAAATGTGGTTAACCCAAAATTTGGCAGACCTGATAAATAATTTTTGTCTCTTCAGTTTGGGGTAAAGTTTACAAGACTGGTGAAAGGGGGCTTGGAACCTTCATAGTTGTAATCAAGACAGCAGATTTGTTTTATATATTTTATGGATGGAGATTACTGGTGAATTGGTGTGCTGTATGAGTTTGAGATTGTTTTTTAATAGTTGATTATTTGGAAGAGGTTTGTTCTAAAGAGATCACCTATATTGGAGATTGTTTTTGAATAGTTGATTTTCATGAATCATAGATTAATTTCAACTAGGATATCTCCTGAGGATTTAGGAGAGTTTGTAAGTGTTGCATTTTAGGGGATTGGAGATTGTGTGTAAACGATTTTTTTTTTAAAAACAAGATTGATTTTAGAGTTAGTGCTGGTCTAATATACAGACATAAAAACATCCTGTCGCTGTATGCATCACTCTTCAGACTTCTAATAAAAAAAAAAAAAACACTCAGTTAACAGATGGTCACAGATTGGAATTGAAAGGACTTTGGAAACATCAGAAATGACGATGAAGAAATCAGTTTTAAGAGAAAAGTAAATCTGACTGTGTTTGTGTGTTCATGTGTGTTTGATTTTCATACATAGATGTACATCAGGCGTGCTGAGCATGTTGCACATGTACACATCTCAATGCATCACCTTTGAAAACATAACTGTAAAACACAATTCATGATTTTACTGCAATACTATCATACTCACTACAGAAGAAAGCTCAATCAAGCGGCAAACATGGAGACCACAGATCTCTTTACAGTTTATACAAGATAATGCATCATCACTCAGGCCTTCCTTTTCATTTCAGGCACTGCCTAAGATAGAGTGGGTGGATTGTAGGCAGAGTTTCAGAGTACAGAGAAGGTATGAGGAATAGGTTAGAAGGGTCATGCTGGTAATGAGAAAGGGGGTTGTGGATAATGTTCAAAGGATAGGACTGGCAAATGGAGAAGTGATGGAAGGTGGATATAGCATTTGTATAAGGAAAGGATGGACAAGAAGGGAGGAGACAACGGCAAAGGATGCCGTGATGGGGAGTGATGCGGTGTTCAGCAGAAGTCCAGTAGGGGTGAGACATTGTCAGAGGTTAGCAGACATAAAGAAATCAAGAGATTTGAAAGGAGGTGAAAGGAAAGATGAGGAGAGGTAGTTATAATGGGGACACTACTAATGGTGTTGAAATTGGAGACAGACAAGAAAGCAGAAAGAGAGGAACGGAGTGATAGTGAACTACAAGAGATAAACTTTCATGCTGCTACTGGCAGGCATTCCTTCCAAGGAAATAATTGAATCAGAAGGTTAATGGGGGGGGGGGGGGGGGGGAGAAATGAAATGTGTAGAAGGGGTGCAAGTTCTGCATGATTCAGAAAAATACGGTAGATATGCAAACTTTTTATTGAATTTGGGTGATTTAGAGAATGAAGAGGCACTACATTGGATTCTTCTGTGAGAGTGGCCATGACTTTGAGTAAGGCGTTGAAGCATTCTGAAATACAACATGGACCAAAAAGTGGTGACTGTGAAAAACAAATAGGAGTGATAGCGTCATCATTTGCTAAATTTGCAATCAGCAGCTGATTGGTGTGCATGTTCTGGAAACCAACAAGTATGCTGTCAAAAAGGTAGAAAGGAGCTTTTGATAGCTTTGCCCCAAATTGCCCAATTTGTGGCTGTGATGGAGAGTCTCTGGTCCTGTTGTAATAAGAGCAGGTGTAGCGTTGACCATGTTCCCAGTTCATGTAAGACTGTGCATCTGTAAATGTCATGGAGTAGAGAGGATTCAATCAACTTTCAGGGATCAGCCTGAATAAAAGACCTGGCCAGAAGACATTGGGTTGTTGGTATGTTCTTTATGTCAGTGCGCCACTTGCCTCAAGCAGAGGTTTGGGGCTGTTCATATGCCCATGGTTATTGTTCCAATCACACTGTGGAAACTGCCTGCAAGGACTGGTCGTGTCTTGGTGACCGTGTAAGTGACCGTTGAAAAAAAAACGGTTGTTTGCCACTGACCCATTTTGACATGTGTTTATGGCTGAATTGACATGAATGATCATGCTTTTCTGTTCAGCATGCATTAGGACGTAAAAGTATACAGATCTCTTGTTCTAATTTTCGTTTCTACTATTTCTTTCTTTAAACATTAAAAACAAAATTTTGATCTCTGATTTACTCGTGAATGAACTGGTTATTTTTTCAACCGTTATTTTTGTTTATGAAATTGTTGATCAGCGTCTTGTCATCTGATTGAATCCAGTTATTCGTATTTTTTGGTTAAGTTTACTGACACACTAATTTGCATATTTACCTTACCTGCATTACCGTTCACCATTACCATTGTTAGTGTAATTAACAATTGCATAGAAATTGAGGCACAGAAAGAGAACTTTAGTCACAATTTATATTTTTTACATTTTCTTCCTCCATCCTTCCCCCACCTCACCTTTAAATGAATATGCATGCCAAAGTGCTCTGCAAATGTGTACATAAGCGAGTTTTTGATGATTTATTTATTTTGAACACCAAGCAAATGGAAATAATTGTAATGGCACTTTGACAATTGGCCTGCAGTTGTATGTAATTTGGGGAAACTTTGGTAATGGTAAAGTTGAAAAGATCAATTTTCTTTTTCCCAACTTTTACAGCTTCAGAGGAGTTAGGAATGATTCCTAAACCACGATACTCTGAGAGTGTTTGATAAGGTCTTTGGACCTTGTGTTGTAAATCACCATGTTTTTTCTGTTCCAGCTGGCGCAGCAGTTTCTGGGAAACCCAAAGCACTGGGCAAAGTAAGCATTTGTGCTGTTTATGATAGTCATTGTGGGTTGTGATATAGCTCTTTTTGATGTTGCCCAAGGGGAGGCAGGACGTTGACACTGCCATTCGCACAAATTACATTGCGTTGGCAGGACAGTTTGAGAGCTGATACACTGTTCTATTTTTCATACATTATCTTAACTGTACAAAGTACATCATTTTAGCAGTAAGTGCAATATGGAACCTGATGAACTATCAAGGTTTTGGTACCTTATTTCATGTATAGAGTGAAATCTGACAGGATAGATAATCATTTTACATGACATGTACAGATCACTAAGCGTAAATCTGTCTTAGCATTGTAAGCAGATGAAAGAAATAACTGTTCTGTACCATATATACAGAGTGCTAGTGAAACTGTCAGTACAGTGTGAAAGCTGAAGAAAAACAATGATACTGTATTGCTTGTATGGATGGAGAGTGAGCCGTCAGGGAAGTATAAAATCTGTCAGGATGACATATTACACTTTGTACAGGTTGTTGAAATGAGCTGTTAGTGCGGTGGGACATCTGTTACAGTAATTAATCAATTATACCACACAGGACAAGCAGTAAAAGCAGTGTCCACACTGTGTTTCATGTTGAATAGTATGATTGTGGTGTTGAGTGCGTGAAACAACTAAACACTACTGGAAATGGTTTATCATAGCAGTTTACTTTTTGCAAATACTGTTGGTTGGTTGCTTAGATCAGTTGTACTTTTGTGTACTCCCAATTCTTATAGAACAGGGAGTACTTTACAATGAGAACGAAGAAATGCTGTCTGTGTGTGTGTGTGTACGTCCATGGTCAAAAAGTGTTCTGCTCTCTCCAGACAAAATTTCAGGGCTGATCTTTCTGAAAATTTGTAGGTATGTTCATTATGGGTCACAGATGATGCCCATTTTTTATTTTACCAGGATAGCTGTTACTTATGACTACAAATGACGATTTTAAAAAAAAAAATCAAGTCTGATAAGGGAAATAATCACCGCACTGTCGAGTTTTTTCTCCCACAAACTGGAAGTTGTCTCCCCTGTCTGTCACTGCACTGGGAGTATTCCAGCTCCCTGTCACAGCCTCACTCTGGTTTGTCCCGCACTGGCAAGGCATAAGGAACCATCAGTTCTTCGTCGTCTGAGGCAATGCACCACAGTAGACACTGCACCACTGCTGAGTCACTTCAGTGGTGTTCAGTGGGGTTGGTTCTGATCCAACATACGCAGGATGCCACCTGCTGAGCCCCTTACTGATAACTGCCTGGTCACAGAGCCAGTTTGAGTGAACATTCTCTTCCAGAGAGTGCCTCCACATCCATCCAATGTGGTGGTGCCCCCAAAACTTTCCAATGCCAGTGATGCTAGCATGAACTCATCAAGAGCATAGACATGGAGAGGAAATCGAAACTGAAGCCACTTTTGAGAACAGGGCGTGGAAAGCCACACAGTTTCAGGTTGTTTTTTTTTTTCTTTATGATGATCGAGATGTAGTTTCATCTCACTGTCAAGTTTGCAAAAAGTTTTGCCAGGTCATTAAATCAGTGGTGCCCAGTCATGATACATTATATTTACATTCAGACTTGCCAGATCACATAGTTACTAGCTCTTAGAAGGTTAAGGTGATGATTAGTTAATTTTTGTTTTGCAAGGCTCAGTTTATAATTGAAGACAAGTTCCATCCAGAAGATAGAGTAAAGATACAGGGCATTGGTATTCCATTTTATGCAGGCTTTGATCCTTCAGATTGTAGGCATACAAAATGATACACATTGTATATATATCTAATGTAAAAATCTGGTGTGTTTTTTATGTCTTCAAGTATTTCTTTAATGGCACAAATCATGCATTCAGTTTTTTTTCAGAATAGGTTTCACTCCTTTTTTTTTGCTTTTTTTTTTTTTTAAGTGATGGTAGTCAAAAGTTGTTCATAGTTCATGGGCTGGATGTCTTCTTAATGTTTGTGGCTTTGGCAAGATACTGCACAGGCAGGTAAATTTGTGCAGGTGTTTGCTCAGCCACTGCTACAGCCTGTGGTTCATCAGCTTCCCAGCATTTGTGCACACAAACCCTAAGAAGCTGGACGCCCTCAAGGCAGGACTGGCTGTGCTGCAGAAAATGCAGGGAGCCCGACTGCCTTTTGTCGACCAGGTAAGTAGCCCTGTTGCCAGGAAGGGGTGGCTTTTTGTCAGTGGAAATAGGATGGCTTACACAGTGAAGGGTTCCGGTGTGGTGGCTTACTTATTGAGGTACTACATGAACGCCTGATTTGTTTTTGGGCCAGGAAAATGAGCAGTAGCAGGGAGATACAGACAAGTAAAGATGAAGAACAATGAGGTGAAAGAAGCCATGTTGATGATGTTTATAACCCCACCAGCCACGGAGGCCACAAGTGTGGCTGCTGAAGGAAAAAGTCGCAACAACAACAAAGAACGAAGTGTTCCATCTGTTGACACAGCAACAACAGAGAACAGTGTTCCCTCAATTGACTTTTTAGAATTGTTATAACCATTGCAAAGAGTATACTATGTGCAAAGTTTTTTGTTTTTTTTTTCGTTAAGGAGTTACATATTGTCCAAGAAAGGTTAATAACTTAATGGAGTCTTAGATGAAGAGGGAGACTCGTTTCTTTGTAGAGTCACATAAAGTAGGAGAGATATTTATTTATTTATGAAATCATTTGCCATAAGAGAAAGAAGTATATTGTACACTTATGCTTAATAATTTCATAAAGAAGTTTTCTGTCATGTTGAAATGTCAGTATTTGTGTCCACTTTCTATATTGAAGGATTGTCAAGAAATTTATAAAACAAATATATGGAGTAGCGTCAATGAAGATACCAACCAAAGTTGCTGATAATCTGTGTAAGTACAGGCTATGTGTTTTTTTAAAAAACACAATGATCTGTGTACATGTACACATATTTTTATTGTTGTTATTTTTAACTACAGTGCACAAATTTGCAGTGGTCAGGTGAGACAGGTGTGGTGGAAATGTTCCAGGTGTGTTATCGCGTGCTGATGCAGCTGGCAGGACAGTACAACAAACCAGGTCTGGCAGTGCAGGTGTTCTCCCCCTCATGAAGCGACACGGTATCCAGCCCAATGCCATCACTTACGGCTATTATAACAGGGTGCGTTTGTGTTTACTTATTATTCTGGAGTTGCCAGATTTCTTTAAGTTTAACTCTCAACAGTTTACTGAAATTTTTGCATTTTGCATGACGGATGTTCTTTTTTTCATAGCATTCTGTGCATTATTTCTAAAATGATAATATTTTTGTGATGAATGTGTCTATTTCGCGTTTTTTTTTAGGCGATATATTGCTTCAGATAAAAAAAATGTTGTTTTAAATACATAATTCCGGGAAGAAAACCGTGGATCACCGTGTGAGCTAAATTCAAGGGAAAGAACTGAAGAGTTGAAGAGCATTTCCTGTGTGATCACAGGTGCACTCATCATCTCGTTAGTTTCTTTTTATAATTTTAGAGTCATGATTGAATCAAAGTTTTTCTCTGGAAGAAGCAAAGCAACTGTTTTGAAAAAAAAAAAGAGAATCTTATGTACTTTATGTTGGAAATCAGAGCTGATATTTTCACCTGAAAATATCCTGAACCGAGGTGTTTAGGATCACTCTCAAGATTTGTGTTTGGAATTGTTTTCTGTATTTGCAATGAGAAATGCACATTTCTCTAGAACTAATGTGTGTTCAGTTTATAGATGTTTCATAACATTCTTGGTCGGATTTTCTGTTTGTTTGGGGTTTTTTTTTGTTTTTGTTTTATCATCATGAATTACTGAACAAAAAGGATTTTACAGCGCTCTTTTGTTACACCATTACTTCATTCTGCTGTGCATTATTTTCAGGTGATGTTGGAGGCGAAGTGGGCCTCCCCGATGTCCAAAGGCAAGCAGAGATGGACTAGAATCAGGAACGTCATTTTTGCTGTGGCTCAGTTTCGCCGGGCCATCCGGCGCCGCTCCATCTCCCTCCACTCCAACTCGGGGTCAGAGTTCGATCAGATCAGCCATGCCAGTATGGACAGCTGCCTGGACGACCACGTGGACAAGTCCAGCGTGGACGCCATGGGGACGGTGACATCGTGCCGAGTGATGTTCAGCGCAGACACTGCTCGCTCCAGTGGCGGACAGGGGGTGCACAGCATTGCCACGGTTGGGGAGGAGGGCGTAGAGACGGGTACTGTGGCCCCTGGCACATCTGTGTTGGGACGACAGAAGAATCAGTACAGGTTTTTTGTCCCGCCTTGGCTTGGGCTTTTGTGTTTGCTTTTTGGTTTGGTTTCAAGGTGCGGGAAGGGGGTATAGAACCTGTGGCTCCTGGAATCATGTGGGTCGTCAGTCCATGTTGTGTAGAAGAGCATGTGTTTTTTTTTTCTCTTATCGTGCTGTTTTTTACCCTCACCACCAGCACTCCCTCTTCCCTTCCACACACACAGATAGAGACACATATACACTCAAGCACACACACACACAAATAAGCATTTCTCTTCAATCATATGTATGTTTCTTTATTTTGTATATGTATTTGTTTATGTTTTGTTAAGTGTGATGTGTAATTTTTTTTCTTTTGTGGTGAGTACACCAATTTTTTTTTTATTCTGTAGTTCAATGTGCATGTCAGCATTATTTTGCTTGCTTTAAGATCAAACAGTGGAGAAAAGCTTGTTAAGAAAAATCCTTTTGCTTGTATTTGGTTTTGATTTTAGACAGTGATCAGCGTTGGTTATACGTCTTGTGCATTTGTTACTCAAGAGTTCATTCATAAATGTTAAGAACATATGGTTGAATGATGATCTGGATGGCTAAAGGGATTTTGATATTTGTGAAAAATACATCTCAATTTCATCTGAAAAGTTTTCATGCATAAAGTTCATTATGTATCCTGCAGCTACTTTTTTAAACACTGGTAGGAGGGGGGGGGAGGAGATAAAAAAATTTTGTGAAATGATTCAGTAGTATTCAGAATAATGGGGGAAAAAAATGTGGATTGTAATTGTTGCTTGAGGCGTAAGAAGGGGGAGAGAATATTTCCCTCCCCCCCCCCCCCCCCCCCCCAAATCTTTGAGGGAGGGGTCACTTTGTAAGGTGAATTGGAGGAGTGAATAGACAGCATCAGTGTGTGTATATGTACATTTTTTAGAAAAAAACTGATTGCATCTTTTCCATACGATCTTTATTTTTATAGACATTGGTCAGTGAATATATCTTATTAATTTTCATAGGTGGTTCATGCAGATTGTGTGTTGTTTTTTCTGATGAAGGGTCAGTTGCTAATCAAATGAGAGACAAAAGGTCAAAATATTTGGTACTCACTGAAAACTTGATAGGTTTTGGGGGCTATTTTGCATGCAGTGTTCTGCAGGCTTAGATTAGTGAGACCAGTATCTTTTTTCACCTTCAATTTGTCTCAGTCTTATCGCCAGTTCAGATAACCTGGACATCATTGAGAATTGTGTGATTGTTGTCTTGTAGGAGGCGTGTCAGATGGCGGCTACAACTCCATGACACAGGAGGACGTGCGGCGCTTATCGCAGATGATGAGCACAGAGGGGGGGACAGCCTGGCCTCCTCCTCCCCCTCCCCAACAGCCACAGAGCCTCTCGATGCTCAGACACAACCCCTCACCAAAAGCGGGAAAGGCGGAATCGTGGAACCCTTTGCGGTTCAGCTTCCGTGAGAAGAAACGCCACCACTCAGAAAAGCAGGGCATAGGTGGGTTGAGGAGAGAGTGTGAATGGATTTGTTACTCTGGCATGTAATCTGCATGTTGAAGAATGGCTCAAGGTGCAGTGAAAACTGCATGAAAAAAGCTGGTGAAACTGTTTTGCTCATGAATTTGCTGAGAATTGGTGTTTGGTGTGCTGTGTTATTATTTCCATTCTCACAGTAAACGTTTGAGATACACAGAAATGAAAAAAATCCTGGGGATCTGTTAAGGAAATGAAAATGATTTTGAAGATTTTGTTTGACAGTTTCTCGCATAATTGGAGAGAAGATTTCAGGGCTGTTTTTAATTCATAGAGTGTTGGCCAATGTTTGAACATTTATCATTTAAAGTTGTCAAGTAGAGGAGAATAGTGCCGTCAAAAGAGTGAACAAAGCATGCCATTCTTGCTTTGAAAAAGAATCATTAAAAGAAACAAACCGAAGGATTGCTTACAAGATGTTTAAGGGTGGAGGAAAAAATCATATTTACTGACATAAACAATTCTGTTTCCCAACCAGATCTGGACCAGTCCCAGGACTACAGGTCCCGTGTTGGGAGCATCGTACGCAAGTCCATCTCCTCCTTCGTGACCCGGACAGTCTGCACATGTTGCAGGGGTCCATTGTGTGAGTAGTCTTCATTCCGCTAAGAGCAGGAAATAGAGTCTGTCTCTGGGTCATTGGTGATGGAAGACTGACTGTTAAGGAGTTGAAGTGCCTGTGTGTGTGTGTGTGTGTGTGTGTGTGTGTGTGTTGGATATAAAGTTCTTTTTGTTTTTTGTGTGTGAGTGTTCAAAAATCAGACATGTTGCTCTTGAAAGTCAAATTTTAAATTTATATATAATTGCTCCTTCGAGACTGAATTCTTTATTATAGCCCCATCTTAGATACTTTGTATCTCAGACATATGGGGGATAGGGTCATAACCAGACCATCCCTCATTCTACAGATACTGGGCTGACAGATTCAAACATTACACAGCCCATTGATCTGAACTGTGAGATTCAGTCCAGGTGTGGGCATGTGCATAACCAAGCACAGTTGAGATGCTAGGGGGGGGGGAACATGAATGTAATGTGGCAAGCTGTCTGTTGACACACTGCGGTGATTTGTTGTTGCAGTGGGCAACTCAGCTGGTCTGCTGATGGTCAGCCAGAGCTTCCTGGAGAATGGGGCCTACATGGTCAGTGGAGACATCCGCATGGAGCTGGAGCAGGCCAGCAGGCGATGCAGCAAGGCCGACAGTGGACACGGAGCCAAACCCACACGTTCCATGAGCTTGTTTGCCTCCTGGAGGCCCAAACACCTCATGAATGGGGAGTCCAAAGCATCCGCTCCCATACGGTTCTCCGACCTGGCCAAAAAAGAAGAGGACGATGTGTCTTTGTCCAGTCTGCAGTCCACTGAGGAGTCTCAGTCCAAGTCTGCTGTGACGATGGTGGACAGTGACTCCTCATCGGGTGGCAAGTGTGACGTGAAAGACAGCGGGGTGGGGCTGGATGAGCCTCTGCTCATGCCAGAGTCCGGTTTGAGCGAGGAGGGGGGGGTCACGGGGTTGAGGGGGAGGGCAGTGTCGTTGGTGCTACTCAGAGACAGTGCGAGTGTGTAGAGGAAGTGGAGGAAGGGAGAGTGGGAGTGGAGGTGCCCCAGGGCCAGCAGACGGACAGTGACTCTGCAGGTGCCCAGGTCCTGGCAGTGCCCGAGGCCTCCCACCCTGAATCTCAGTCTAGTCAGTCTGTGGAGGCCACTGTTGCCTCCTCGTCCCAATCCCTTCCCAACTCTCCTATGTGCAATACGGACAGCAACGCCAGTGTCAGCTCGGTGCCACAAAATACGTCAGAAACTGCTGAGAACTCTGCAGCTGGTGGTGCTGATTGTGTGGACAGTGCCTCTGCTGGGTCATCCTCGGCGGCTAAAGAACCCGGCTCTGTGTCGACGACTCCAGCCAAACCTCAGCACCCTGTGTCCCTCGGGGATGTGGGGAAGACGCTGAGCACACCAACCATGTCCCCTCGTGCCCAGACTTTGCCCCCCACCCTGGGGGAGTCTCGAACGCCGGTCCAGAAGCAGAACAGCCTCCCCGACGGGCAGCAGCAGCAGCGGCTGGCAGAGCCCAGGAAGTCCCTGCCCGGCAAGCAGTCGGACTACTTGATGAGGCGCTCCCACAGCCTGAAGCGCAGCAGCAACGACATGATGCAGAAGACAAACGACGCCATCAGCGGCCTGTGGAAGTTCGCCTCAAAGGCCGCCTCCGTCAGCTACAACAAGTTCAACGAGATCAAGCAGTCCATTACCACGCCCATCAAGAACGCGCGGCCAGCATCTCCTCCTTGACGCGGTCCCAGGACGACCTGGACGGGGTGGGCTCTGACAAGGGCAGCATGGGAGGGGGGGACGAGGATCGCCTCAGCAACAGCAGCACCAGCGGGACGATCCGGGAGCGGCTGAGGGCAAACAGCATCGCGGAAGTTGTCAGCCACGCTGAGAGCAGCTGCACTGACGGCTCTGCTCAGCGCCTGTCGCAGTCATCTTTTGGTGAAAATTGCTTAGGTGGGTTGAAGTATAAGGAAATTGTTTTCAGAGGGAGGAAGGGATGGGCTTTCTTTTTAGAGTGCATGGGTCTGTACACACATTAAGAGAAAAATATAGTTGTGTATCTCACTGTTTGTCTTTTGCTCTGTGCTTCTCATCAGAGGACAGAGTTTGCAGAGTGCACACACACACACACACACACACACACACACACACACACACACACACACAAGCGCTGCACACACATCTCATCTAGTAAGGTTCATTCACTTGCTGGATTTTATATACAAAGAATAAACAGTTTGACAGGAAAAAAAAGTGTTAACTCTCACTGTGCATGTGGTATATGAGCTTAATTTTGTTAAAACTAAGGAAAGATGTATTGCTCATTGATAAAAAAAAAAAAAATCAGTCTCTCATCTATTGTGAGATAGTAGCGGAGGAAATCTTATAGGTTTTACATTTGCAGTCTGTGTACGTCAGCTGGCATGTTGTCGTCTGTACCAGCTGTTCATTGCAGTGGTATGACTTTGCTGACAGGAAGTGCCCCCTCACCCTCATACCTGGACAGCTTCCGCCCGGCGAGGGAACTGCGGGCAGACAGTGTGAGCGCGCATAGCGCAGAGGGGGTGTTAATGACGGTGGCCATGGAGGTGGAAATGACGTCTTGCTCGCGGTGTAGTCGCTGCCACAGGCTGGTGTACGATGAGGAGATCATGTCTGGGTGGTCTGCTGACGACTCCAACCTGAACACCACGTGAGTTGACCTACGTTTTGATGTCAGGCTTTCGGGGGAGACTTGGGGTGGGAGATTAGTTTTGTTGATGTTTTCTTTCTTTTTCATTCATCTAGGAAAAGATCCCTCAGTTTATTAATGATCGGATAAGGTCATTTGAGAAATTTTGTAATGAAAGATTCCTCCAGAGAATTCCTAGTTTTGATTCATCATTTTGTTGAAATTTGGAATAGATTTTTAATAGAAGAATGAAATAGATATCAAAAGTGAATAATTATTGATTTGTTTTATGTATTTATTGGTCACTTTGTGCATTTCTTTAATATGTCTTTACAAAATGAGATGAGCTTGATCATTTGAAAGAAATAGTCTATAACCAAAAAAAGGATTATTGATCACCATCTACATAACAATTCCAGTATTAACACTTGAAATACATCCTGCAGAATGAGCTCAAATCGAACATGATTGTCACTGTTTTGTGAACCATTTCTGTTCTGTGTCTGTGGGAAAAGGGTGACACCAGCGAAAAAAAAAAAAAAAAATCAACTTTCTAATGATTCATGTCTTATAGTTTAAAAACTGCCTCTCCAAGACCTCATGGCTGATGGTGAAAAAAAAAAGTGCATGATATAGACTGAAAAAAAGAAGTGTTATTATTTGGACATGTCAGGCCTTAGACTTCATTTCGCCATGTGGTAGGACAGGTGTCAGAGGCTGTGAAGAAAGAGGATTCCATGTACGACATGCTTTCATATTGTCCCCACCTGTTTCAGGTGTCCGTTCTGCCATGCCAAGTTTGTGCCCAACATGCAGGTGTATGTGAAGGTAGGTTGTGTTGGTTTCACTGTCCTGGCAGTTGTCTTCTGCGGACCGTTCCGTCTTTTCCCACCCCCATTCTTACCCCCTCTTCTCTTCACCCAGTACCAACCTGTGTGGTGTCAGTGTGGGAAGGAAGGGTGGTGACCCTCCTGTGTGGTGTCCCCCTGGTGTGTGTGGCCCACATCTAACTGTTGAGCTAACTGGGTTTCCTTGGCGTGTTGACCATTTCTGCCGCCAGTACTGTGTCTGCTGTGTACTGAAAGATAGTAAGAGTATGTGGCATGTGTAACTTAAATTAGCTTGCAAAGTCTGGTCTTCGTATATGTGTTTGTGTTTTTTATACCACGCTTGATGACAAAAATGTTTCGGCTGTGCTGGTATCATTCTCTCTCTCTCTTTCTCCCCTTTCACTCTCTCTTTTGCGTGCTTGCTCTCACTCTCCTTTCTTCCGTCTCACTCTTTCTCCCTCCCTGTCCCCCTCTCCCCCCCCTGTCCCCTCTCTCCCTCCCTGCTCCCCCCCCCCCCCCCCCCCTCCCTCCCCCTTCCTCCCCCCCCCCCCTCTCTCTCTGTCCAAAATGTGAAAACAAGTAAACAATTGATTTTTAGTATCTGGATTAGAGGACCCATATACTGTAAACTTCTTTGTATGCTATGGAATCTGTTGCTTAAAATTACTTTATGTGGACGAACACAGATAGGGGTAACCATACTGAAACTCACATTGTCTTTATTCAATCATTGCACTCAAAACGTACTTCGATGAAAATATGAATTTTAATTTCTTGTATGGTGAATACGTCCTATACCCATTTTATTCTAAGTTCTTAAATATGCTGTTTTAACTGTTCGTAAAAGGAACATTTGTGGCGTTGAGATTATCATGCTCAATTAACTGAGACATTTTGATCGCGTGCAGTGTGTAAAAAATAGTTACGAAGTTTTACTATGAATGTAACATAAGCAAATTTGTGAAAAATGCCAAACCAATTCTCGATTTGTGGTTTCATCTGGTTTATGTGTTCCTGAAGGAACAGTACTAGAGTCACTGCATCTCTATGATAATGTGCATAAAGGAAATCTGAAATAGAGAATATGTTACATCTCTCTGCTCTGCTTATGGTGATTCTGAGAAGATATTTTGTTTATTCGCATACAATTTGGTGGAGGTTTTTGTTTTCATTTCATATAAAAGTTAAAGTAGTAATGCAGAATTAATCAATATATTTACATAGAACCTGGAATGGTCACATAGTTCCTAATGTTATCAGAGACATTCTATGCATGTATGATAATTACTACCAGTAGTTGTAATTAAATCATATGTCAAGTTCATAGAATATCCCTGTTATCAAAGAATTCGGTTCTCTCTCTCTCTCTCTCTCTCTCTCTCTCTCTCTCTCTCTCTCTCCCCATCCCCCCATCCCCTTTCTTTATTTCTCTCTCTCTTCGTTTTGTCTGTCTGTCTGTGTATTTTTATATGTATGTGTGTTTGTCCATTTGTTTCCCTGTGTTTCCCTCCAGTACATATGGATAATTACTGTTTGAAGTTTGTCTAAAGCCAGTATCAAAAAAGCTGTACCAGGTATTTTCATTCATCAAGAAAAGTATTTTAATGCATGCAAATGGATGTGTGCCTTGTGTTGATATTCAAGAGAAGATGAAATATATTTTGTTTTAGTTCGTCAGGAGTTGGAATAGAACAAAGAAGTATCGATGTAACCCCCTAAAATTGCACATGAACTTGCCAGACTGACTTTGTTAAGTCGCGCTGCCAGTGAAGCTATTTGAAATAATTCATCTTAAGCGAAAGCATTTGTGTGAAACTACATGATCATACCACTTATCATGTGTCATGTTAACTTTCCTTTTACAGGGGGCCTAGGCCTGTTAGAATAGAGCATCTCGGTTTCTTAGCTTTGGTCTCTGTCTCACTCTTTCCCCATTTCCTTTCTTACTTCCTGGGTATCTTTCTATCTGTCTTTTGTTAAAACTTTTTTTCTTTTTTTTATTTTGTAAATTGTGTAGCGACACAGAACATCACCATCTTACTGCTTAGTCACGAGTGTAACAGGGTTGTGATTTGCCTAGTTCTTCCCAGTTCACGTTCACCGAGATGAGTTCACAGTAGGCTGTAATTTGGTCTGCACAGTGACTGCCCACTGAAAAGGATATCCTTTTCTTTTGGGCACGGGATCTGTTATTTTGACTGCCTAGTGAAATGTTCTTTGTTCTCATCGGTGTGTATGTATATATAGATATGTATATACATGTGCAAAGCATGGTAGTCTTGGCTTATGGACACACCCATAGAAAGCATGCAGTGATGCTTGTTATTTTTTTTTTTTTTTTCGTATGATGAAAGGAGCTCTCCATCCCCATCCCCGTTCCCTCCACCCCTCCCCCAGCCCGTTCCTTTATATATTTTTAGGTATAGAAATGTTGGTGCATGGTCCAGGTCTATGTTCTCCCCTGATGGCATGCTGGTTTGTTACTACCCGTACCTTGCCTGAATGTGCTCCCCCCTGTCAGCGTTTCAGGCTGGTGACTCTCTAGACCTACAATCGCCTTCCCCCCCCCATGTCGGCATGCTAATTGTTACTTTTAGGATTGGCGCGGGGATCGAAAATCAGTGCTACTCTCGGGCAAGGCCAGCTGTGAGGGTAGGGTGAATTCCTGTGACTCAGGCCCTCCTGCTGAGTCCGACCCTCGCCCCAACCTTGTCAGGTCAGAATCTGACCCTGCCCCGACCAGCCCTGACCCCGTCCCCAAACTCCCCAGTGTGGGGGAGGAGAATAAGGAAGACGACGACAAGGTATGACCACTACAGTTTGTGGTGTGTGTGCGAGTGTGTAGTGTGTGTGTGTGTGTGTCTGCATGCATGCATGTGTGTGTGTGTGTGTGTGTGTGTGTGTGTGTGTGCGTGTGTACATGATGTACATGTGTGTGTGTGTGTGTGTGTGTGTGTGTGTGTGTGTGTGTGTGTGCTCATGCATTCAGAGATGCATGAAAAAAGAGTGTCAGCAAGTTGCATGAGACTTCTTTGCAGTTAAATTTTCGTTTCTGTGTGAACAACATACATTGATACCGAAGATGGCTGAATGAAGTGTATTTTTAACTGTGGCTTTGGATAAGGTAATTTTTTGTTCATGGTTAATGCTTGTGGTGGCTGCTTTTGGACTGATCATTTGTGTATCTTGATTTACCACTACTGCTCACCCATGTTTTCTGTAACACATGCTTTACTAATGGAAATTTGTATGGTGTTGCTTACCTTGGCTTTCTTTGTGTCTGTGAAGATTCGCTGAGCTTGCTTTGCCTGTTGAATCTGTCAAGAGTGAATGCAGTGCTAAGTTAGTCATTTTGCATTCTATTTTATGAATAAAACAACTAAGAAAACAGCAGTTTGTTTGGTGAAAAAAAATGCAAATTGAATTATTGCTGGTTTATGTGTGCTGTAGCGTCAGCTTTAGCAAAATTGTGAATAGAAAAAGAAGTGCACAGCAAAACACAGACACTCAGGGCTCTGACCTTCTTTCATGATAGTATTTCTTTCAGCTTGCGGTTTTAAGATGAAACTCATGCACACACAGAGACTAAACATGCACATGTGTGTGCCAACACACACGCATACATGTGTATACACGCACACACTCACAAACACATATACATACAGCCATACACACAACACACACACACACACACACACTCTCTCTCTCTCTCTCTCTCTCTCTCTCTCTCTCTCTCTCACGGACTGTTCACCACCACCACTTCTACTTCATCCTCTTCACCACATCTTCTTACACCCTGTCTACCCCACATCTTTTCCCCTGTGTTCACCCCAGCCAAACAAACATACATACACACACAGGCACGCACTGCACGCACATGAAAGCCCGCACACACACACACACACACACACACACACACTGTGTGAAACCATTTACTGCGTTACACACTCACACACACACACACACACACACACACACACACACACATGCTGTAAAACAATTTTGAACATTAAGAAGACTGATACACAGTTGACTTATTTTACGTTCAGGTAGTTATCTGTATCCTTTGATTCCAAGCAAATATGAAAGAAAACGTGAATCTTGATATTAATAACAGCATCAACAGACAGTGTTGAATTTGTAAAAGTGATTGAAGGTGGGGAGTGAAATTTGGTAAAGCTTTGATCAAGGGAAAATACTTTCAGAAAGATCAGATGATATGAACAGTTGTTTTCCCATGGAGGTTTTGCTGTCTACACATGACCTCTCCCCCCCCCCCCCCCCCCTACCCATCTCTCTCTCTCTCTCTCTCTCTCTCTCTCTCTCTCTCTCTCTTGTGTGTATAGGTGTAGAAGAGACAGGTACATTTTATACATAATGCTGTAATTATTTTGGATTCATTTATTTACAAGATTTACAAGGTGAATGGCATGAAACCTTTTTTTTTTTTCTTTTTTTCTTTTTGCATACTGACTAGGTTCAAATCAGTTATGAAAGAGTTTGTTTTTTTTGTTTTCTCTTCTAAAGTTCTCTATTGAAATTATTCAGTAATATATTAAAAAGAAAAAAAAATCTAATATGTACTGAGAAAAGTCCCCCCCCCCCCCTTCCCCCCCCCCCCTAAACTCCAAGTTGTCTGTCCTGAATCTGCCCAAAATCTAGTGCTGTTGTGTGAACCTGTGGTTGTTTGTGGGTTATGCTGAAATGTTTGGCTTGTTTGTGAGAATAGAGACTGCATCATTCCGCATCACCTAATGATCAGTCACGGTCAGTGTGAGTTGCAGTATTTTTCTACTTTCACCTATCGGCATTTCATGGTTGGTTGAGAATGTGTATGCATTCTTTTTCCCTCAATAATGTAACTGTTGTGTTTTCTCCAGTTCGTAAGTTTCCATGGTTAAATCCTGTGTATTGATTATTGGATGAGACAGGAGAAAGACTATTATGAATCCCTTATCAGATTTAAATGGCCGTGATTCATGGTATGATGTAAACGGAAGCATAGGATAGACGCTGTAAAGTAATTTCAGACCAGAATGGAACTGCATGATATGATCTTGGTCGTACTCACCATGTGTGATCATCAGTTTAAAAAAAAAAAAAGATTCAAATTCTGTTGTTTTCAAATCCATGCTCTTGTGGTTGGTAGGTGACTTTAGTCAAGTCATATGCATCATTCAAATTCTGTTGTTTTTAAATCCATGCTCTTGTGGTATGTGACTTTTGTCATGTCATATCCATACCTGTCTCTATAATGAAACTGTCAATTTTTGGCAAGTTCATAGAATTTGTCTTTAGACTGATGGTTTGTGGCACCCTCTTGATGGGGACATTCACTTGCGCTGGCTGCACCTTTCACAGTTATTGTCATGAGAAAGCATAGGGGGGGGAGGGGGGGGGGTCTCCTTTTTATGTTGGATCAGAATAGACACCATGGAGCACTAGAGTGATTTGGCAGTCATCCATTGTCTCCTCAGCTGGGTTGCCTTGTAACAAGATTATTGATTATTGGCTCTGGACATCAGGTTGCAGATTGACAGTCCTCAGATTTGGCTGTGTGCTGGTTGGCTGGAGTGAAGGGCATTGGAGTAATGCTGTTGCTGTTTTGGAGGCACAGAGAATGAGACCGCCAAAAAGAAAGCGTAGATTGTCTGTTTCTGGTTTTATGTCCCTGTTTTTTTTTTTTTTTTTTTTTAGATTTGAAAGATGGAGCTACTGTCACTACTCAACGCTGATATGCGAGAAAGCCTAGATTAACAAGTTTCAGTTGTATAAAACAGTGATGCCATAAAGAAATGAATGACCCAAGGTAATCCACTGGTGGGGATAGCATATCAAGACCAGGAAAGACCTGGATTGTATCCGCCTTTTGAAAGCAGGTGACTGTCAGTTTGAAGACTTGTATCCTGGTGCCTGTTGTGAGCCACACACTGGCACATTTCCAGAATGAAAAGGGTTAATCAGCTGCAAGAGACCCAAAACTTGGGGAAAAAAATCTATAAAGCTTAGGATTGTGTAATAGCTGTAGACTGGCTTTGACATTGCAACTGGCACAGTCTCCAGAGTCAGCTGTAGTTTTTGATTCATCATAGTTGCATTAGTCTGTTGTTCTGATGATTTATCGTTTTTGTTTAAATAACATAAAACCTGAGGTTTTGCAGAAATAGCTGACTTAGTTTGCCAGCAGTACTGTTCATGGCCTTGATTTTCAAAGATGAATGACTGCATCACTTGACTCCAGCTGTTCAGAATAGCACTTAAGTAACCCCCCCCCCCCCCCCCTTTTTTTTTTTTTTTTTTTTTATCTTGATGGCTCTGACGATTCTTGACTCCTGGTGTGAATAACCAGAGACTCAGAAGCAGCCATTGCTCGTCCAAATTTTTGAGTAGGGATTGGGGATGGGGGCAGGGGCTGTAAACTTATAGCAGAACATGGAAAAGATCTGCTGAAGTGAACTAACATAGATTGAATTTGATTGCTGTCAAAAAGATGGTTAAAAATCTGCTGGGGCAAAAAAACTCACTGCGTTGACAGGAGAGTGTACCACAAAACACCACAACAAAATGATATGGAGTGCAATAAAACAAAATACAATGCAACATGATACAGTGTAGCACAATGCAATTTACATGAGACTTTTTTTCCCCTTGGCCTGATGATGTTAGAGCTGATGTTTTTGTCTGAGTATTATTAAATCAGCTCCCTTGTGGGCACGCCAAGAACACTTATTTTGATCATTAAAGCTGTCCGCAACTTCTGAAAATGCTTAAAATTCTTTCTCTGGTTTAATTTTCTGTTTTTTTTCTTTGTCTTTTATCTTCTCTTCCTTCTTGCCTACCATTTGTACTTTCCTGGATTTTTTTTTCCTGCTTCTCATTCTTTCTGCTTTCCAGATTGCACCCACCTGTATGGGTTTGGTTGTTTTCTTTTGCAGTAAATCTTTTTTTCTTTTTGGTCTGTTAGAACTAAATATTAGGAACTTTTTGGCCGTACTCCCCATCTTTATTTAAGAGCTTTACTTTACAGTAGTCATTCTCTGGTGTCACATACATGACATTGGAAACTCTTTGCATGCAACCACCAGTTCTAATATATGTTGGCTATGTTAACATTTGAATGTTTACTTTTCTGTATTCTTTTGCGAGAAATTTCATGGAGTAGTGAGTGACGGAATCATCTTAAGGAGATTAACTTGAATGCAAAAGTATTTGTGTTCCCCTTGTAGTCTTCCATGATAAACTGTTTTCAGACAGTTGAACAATCTGTCGTCTAAGAAGAGCGCTTAGCATACTTCCATTTTGACGAAGGATAAAAAAAAAAAACGTTATTCCATTTTTGCCTTGAGTTGGGGGCCCTGATAATGCCTGCTTTTGGCTGGGGTTTGAAGGAAGATGCTGACTTTTTTAGATCATGAAGCACTTTTTTTTTTTTTTATCATCGTAAGGGCACTGTTATATTCATGCCATGGAGTTGGTGGCTTTGCTTGATGATGTGACTCCTAAACATGGTCATTGTTTGTGCTATGCAGCTGGTTGAGGAAATCACTGCTTTCTCATTTAAAAAAAAGGAAAAATCCATGTTTTGGATTATACGGAAATTTTGCAGGTTTTGTTTGAGATCAGACATATTTGTTTTACGACGTTTTCCGTTTTTGTCTTATTCTTTAGAAATTAGGTAAAAAGATGAATGAAGTTACTTTACTCGTGCTATGTAGTAGGGAGGAAACTGTCCTTCACTATCTTTTTTTAACCTTTTGCTCTGAGTGTTGAAACTTTTTTGGTCTAGCTTATGCCAGAGTTGGGAACTTTTAGAATTATCAGCATGGGTTGAAGGAGAGTCTGCATGAGAAAAAAAAATTTTTGAAAAATCTAATGAAGAAAAAAGAAGGGGGGTGGGTAGGTGGAGGGAGAAGCATTTGCAGTGACTGAAAATAATGCCAAATTCGGTTCATGTTCATAATTACTCTGTGGCAAGTTTATGATATTACTGAAATGAGTTTATCATTTTCATGTCTACAGCTTTTAGAGCATTTTTTTTTTTTCCAAACAGAACCCCCCCCGAGTTTTTATTATGATGACGTCTACAGTTTTTAGAGCATTTTTTTTTTTCAAAAAGAGAAAAGGCAGAGCATTGACAAACCATTAGTGCAGTCAAGCATAAGATCAATGATATGATTTCTTGAACAGTATCAGTCAAGTGAACCTAAAAATCAGCACAAATCTGACATAGTCAATAAAATCGAAAGTCTGTATGTATCATCATGAATAATGACAATGCAAATATTGGAGATTTGTGTAACACATATCCTGGACACAAACTAATGGTGCTTTACAAAATACATCATGACTCACATTCATCAGCCCATGCTTCACATGCACAACGGCATAACACGCAACCCCATACCTATCTTATCAGCTCTGCACATAATCTTGCCACTTATATATTTCAAAGTACAGAAGAGATCTGTTTGTAAAATATATTTCAAAGTACAGAAGAGATCTGTTTGTCAACCTGTGTTGAATTTAGTGAGATAGTCCAAGTGTCTGAGACAGAGGTGTTTTTTTTTTTGTTTTTTTTTTGTTTTTTCCCAAGTAGATGAGAAGGATTTAAAGAGAAAAAGACATTACTCTGTTGGTCTTACATTTTTTATGTGGGGCAGTCGCACACAGATAAATCAAGTGCATCTGATAAAGAGGAAGGTTGATAGAATGTAAAAATGAACGAACATACTAAGCTGAATGTTAGCATGGAATGGCTGAAGCAGTACTTGTCTCGTCCCCAGCACATTGAAGTGGAGGGGAAACCTTCATCAGAAGTGCTCAGCTCCATTCACCTGGATGACCTGCCCCTTAGTCTCCCGAGGCCGCCGCTGCTGCCATGCGGCGCCGGTGCACCAGCGAGTGTCTGACCAACACCACAGACCACAGCAGTTCAGGGGAGGCTACTACAACTGCTACCTGGGCAGCGCCAACGTTCCTCACTCCCCGCTCAGTCTGTCGGTGGAGGAGGACACGGAACTATCCACCAATCCGGTTACGACTGAAGTGAGGAAGGATTTCATGGCAAGGTGAGTGGGGGTGGCCGTGGGTTGAGTGTCGATCTGTCTGTGCTTCACTGTCTCTGGCTGGTTTTGTGTGTGTGTGTGTAAGTGTGTGTGTGTGTATGTGTAAGTGTGTGTGTGTAAGTGTATGTGTGTGTGTAAGTGTGTGTGTGTGTGTGTGTGTGTGTGTGTGTGTATGTTCATGCATGTGTGTTGTATTGCGTAGTGTCCAGAGAAATACACACATCCTATTTGAATGGTGTTTCCAGAGCGCTGCATTGATTTATGTATGGAAGTACAAATCTTGATGAGTTTTCTTTGTGTCAGTAGACTTTGATTTATTTCTCTTGGCATAGTGGCTTTCATTGCTTCTGCGCTCCGTCCTTCCCCCCTCTCTCTCTCTGTCTCTCTTTCTCTGTCTGTCTCTGTTTCTCATAGGTGACAGTTTTATGCAATTCAAAAATTACACTTGTTAATGCCATCAAGGAAGTGCATACACACATGCATGCACACACACATGCATGAATATGTATAGATATTTGTTTTTTTGTTTGATAGCATAGCAGACCCATTTTTTATTTGCTTGCTAGGTATAAACTTATGATTCATCTAGGTTTGAAAGCTGTCGATCCATTAAGATTGGATATCTCTGAACGTAGACGTGGTATTCTGTTTAGTTTACACTACTGTTGGGAACTGTTTCCCACAATAATGATAACCATGGCACTTAGTTTGGGCAACATGAGTAGGCTGTACAGATTTTTATGTAAAGCAAGACAGAATTAGTTGTCAGAGTCTAAAGACCAGGTCAATACAGCAGCAATCCCACTTTGGCTAAACTGTCTGGCATATACCCACCTGATGTCATACATAACTTTCCCATTTCACCCCATATCTTAAATCCAGAGTTTATGTGCGTTGGTGACTGGTGGAAAGCATGGAGCTAGAAATTTTTGGCTGTTGTTGTCTTAATATCGCCCTTAGATAATGAGTTTCAGTCACATACTGTCTGTAGTAGAAAAAGCCTTTGTGTACTGAGTTCTGTAAACTGCTACTGACTATGGATGAGATGACCTCTGATGTAACAGACCTATAGACATTCATGCCTTGGTGAGATGAAATCCCCCACGGTGTGTGAACAGTGTACATTTGTGTGTGATGGCAGGAGCTCGTGTACGGCAGAGCCCTTGGTGTTCCCTTACCTCAGCCCCATCGTGCTACGCAAAGAGCTGGAGTATGTCCTGGACCACGAGGGGGACCTGTGCCTGGCCAGCCAGACTTCCTGGACCAGCACCCCATCATCTTCTGGAACCTGGTCAGTGCAGGCCACACTGGGCTGTGTGAACCACAAAGATAAGGATGGGCTGGGGATGGTGCAGGCTGTTTGGTCTCAGAACCACGAAGATAAGGTGCAGGCAGGCTGTTTTTGTTTTAGCCTGGTTTTACTTTGCAATGAAGCTACTTTTTGGTCTGCAGATTTTGTCGCAGTGACTAGTATTTGCATAATGGGTAAAACTAACTCGTGTGATGTCTCTCTTTTTTTGCTCTGTATGCTCTCTCTTGTCATTTCTGCTAGGCAGTTAGCAGCATTCATTTGGAGTTATGGGCGTATGTATATTTTCATCAAGGGAACAAGAGGTACCCTACTTGTTCAGATTCAGATTCAGAAAATTTTATTCTCTCTCTCGTTACAAGAGAAATTACATTTGTGACTGCTGCCCTAAAAGTTAAGACATACATATTTATAGTTACAAACGTGACACTGAAAATTAAAATTACTTTCAAACAATAAAACATGCGTGTATCACCAAAATGGGAATTTCAATCTTCTTTCTCCTTTTTGGTAGTGCAAATAAAGCATGCACTCAGCCACTCATAATTATATATACATACCTGTGTGCACGTATGAGAGAGAGAGAGAGGTGATTTATCATTAAAAATCATCAAGATAAGACATATTCCAGACATTTCTATTCCTCACTGTTCCAGGACATGCACACATAACACACAAACACACCCACACCTCCAGCATCTATACTTTCCGCTTGCTCACAGACATACACACCCGCGCACATGCTTGTGTCACAGGTGATCCACCGCCTCTTCTTACACGCTGCATTTGTTTAAAAGCGCAATGGATTTGAAACACAAAGCTCTTTTTTGTGCGCATCAGCTTAGCTCTGGGGACACAAAATCGTCTGCTTGATGGAAGGAGCTCAAACTGTCGCGCAAGCGTATGCCCACTGTCACTAACAATCGCACGAGCCTTGTTGACCGCACGCCTTTCATACAACTCACTCATACTCTCCTGTCTCTCACCAACAATCTTACCACAGATGTTCACAATGCTATCCAAGAGTTTGCTGTTTTTCAAATTAAGATTTCCATACCAGCAAATGCATGAAAAAGTCAAGACAGACTCAATAAAACTCCTATAAATGTTTTTAGAATTTTTGGCTGGACATGCAGATTCCTCAATTTGCGTAGGAAATACATTCTGGTTTGGCATTTTTTGTATGCGGACCTGGTGTGCGTATTGAAAGTGAGCTTATTGTTTAACGTTGTGTAACTTTAGTTACTGTTTACTGTGCCCAGCCTCATTTAGGATTTCCTTGGGTAGCTGTGAACTTTATAGGATTAGGAGTACAGAGAGAACAAATGATAGGAAATCAGAGATAGCAGGAATGAAAATGAAAATGAATTGATTTTCCCTGTGATTTGAAGTATGATAAACTGTGTGGGTGAAGCGATGCTGGTGGCTCTTTCTGTATGATTGTATCTTTCTTCGGGATGTGTTGAGTCGTTTTCTGTCACTCTCTGTAACTGTCTTGTGCTGTTGCTTTTAGTAAGGGTTTTATGTGTGATATCAAAATGCTTTTGATAGGGTTTTTGTGTGTGTGTGTGTTTTCTTTAACAAGGTGTGATGTATGAAGCAGAGAGCTGGTGCACTTTGCACAGCTTTATTTTGTCTGCTTGAGCTCATTCATCCCTGCAGCAGTCTTCAGGCAACAGACTAGATGTAATCAAACCAGTTTCACTCCAAACTATGCAAGCTACGGTTTTCAAATTTGACTGGGCGAAGAATGAAAGCTTTGTATAACAGTCTTTGAAACTAAGTTTAATCTACCATTTACATTTAGAGTTGCGTAAAAAGTGAAATAACATCTTTGTCAATGCATCGCAAGTCCAAAAAGACATGGAATGACATGGAATTTTAATATGTAGCCAAACCGTCAATGCTTTTATGACAGTTGAGTTTTTTCCCTTCTGGCAGTAGTATTTTTCAATTATTTTAAGTTGAAATGGAAGTACACAGCATGTTCATGTAATAATAAAACACAGTTTTTGTTTATCATAGAATCAAAAGTCTAAAAGCGTGTAATTCATTTGACTGAAATTGTAACAGCTTCCTGTACAATCATTAGGCAATAAGCAGGTAAGCCAAACTGGCCAGGCAATAGAGGCTGTCCAGGTTAAAAGGGTTAAGGATATCAGTGATTGAGTGGCTGTGTTATGAACTGTTATGTGGTTCTGTTATGAACTGTACATTTTGTTGACAGGTGTGTGTGTGTGTGTGTGTGTGTGTGTGTGTGTGTGTGTGTGTGTTGTTTTTTTGGTGACAAAACTAAGTGATGTTGCCTTTTTTCTGACAAAAACTGACAGTGTTGCCTTATTTCTGAAGTGACAGTCCTGATGCGCAGTGTGGTCAGCTGGATGTAGTATCATTTAAACCACAGCAAACAGAAACAGAAATGGTTGTAATGATTCTCTCCTCAAACCTCAACAGGAGACTGTTGTCATTATGGCCTTTGGCAGGGCGGGGAACAATGTTATTTTCCGATGATGGTAGGCTGTTGACAGAAGGTGAAATGATTTGGTGTGTTGCTGACAGGTGTGGTACTTCCGTCGCCTGGAGATCCCCAGTCATCTGTCCAGCTTCCTCCTGACGGCTGCCAATTTTAACTCTTCAGAGGTCAGATTGCTGTTTGTTTTTTTAGCGCCCCCCCCCCCCCCCCCCTCCCCCCCTCTTCACTTCACTCCAGCCCTACTATAATGTACACCCCCATTTCTTTAAGATCTTTTTACACAAGATGGAGAGGAAAAGATAGGTGTCAATCTGGCAGTGTACTCTGTCCTTTTTCGTTTGTGTGTGTGTGTGTGTGTGTGTGTGTTTGTTTTTTTTTTTTTTTTTTTTTTGGGGGGGGGGGGGGGGGATGTTTTGTATTTGTTTTCTTTTGTTTTGAAGATGGGATAGGCAAATATATGTAGACGAGAATAGGCTGTATTGTATCATGTATGTGCATGCACGTGTATTCAGATATATCCTATTTTTGTGCATGCAATTTTTATCATTTCCAGTTGTTGCCCATTTAATGACCGTGACTGTATTTGAACAGCAAAGAGAGAGCACATGCAAATAGATACAGACATATACCCATCATGCACACATGTTGTACATTTGCCCCCCTGACATTTGCTCACTCGGACATCATTGTGCCTCAACTCCGATAATGGTGCACGCATGGCTATGGTTTTTTTTTTCTCACTCCTTTACAGACTTGTGTGTGTTTTATTGTCTTTTTAACTTGCAGCCAAACAAAGTCACTGTGTACAGTGAATTTAACCCTATTGTGTCCAGCATCGCGTAAGGGTCCAGGTCCGTTTGACAGCCGCAACATCCTGATCCGCCCCATGTGGGACAACACACGTATCCACGATGAGGTGGGTCTACCCATGTACAAGGCGTGGGATGCTGGGAACAAGTCTACCGTGGTCGACGCTCTTGTCACCGAGGCAGAATCCTTTACAAGACCGTGAGTGACTGCGACAATGTAGAGTGTTTTTTGGGGGGAAGCTTTCAATGATGTTTTTTTTTTTTTTTTTTTTGTTTTGTTTTTTTTAAATCACAGAATGTTTGTGGAACTCTAGGTAAAAATTTGTGTTTCTTAGGTTTGAAATTTTAAGCAAGGCTTCCTGTCTCTAAAGAATTTAGGCCAGCCTGAAAACAGTGATAAAGTTAGACGGACACCTGCACATGGCTGTACTGTATGTTGATCAGTTGGGATCTGTTTTCATGCCAGTGCTCAGGGGGAGTCCCGGGGCCCCCACACTTCAGTTCACTGCAGGTCACTGATTCATCATTTTAGAATTAGTCAGAGGAGGATGGCCAGATTTTTGGCTCTGTGAAGCAGCAAAGTGAAGAATCCAGAGAACACATTTGGAATGCCATATGTATGGGTTGATCATAACCCAGCCCATGTGTCTGTTTATTATAAATCACGGCATTAGTGTGGTCAAAACACACTCGTGTTTTTGTGTTTGTGTACAGTTATGCCAGTCATGGGGTACTTCATATCCAGAAGTCGGCTTGCTAAGGGAAGTGAAGTAGGGGAGCCTGAATGTTCATGTCAGCACTGACCTACTCACAAAAGGTCCATTTGTCGCATTGAGTCAACACAGAAGGTGAAGCGGCGAATAGAGAGGCAGAACAAACAGAAGAATGTAATTCACACTGAACAAGTAGACTGATTTCTGACTTAAGCATTGTAGGAAACATTAGAAGATATGCCTCACTCAGAAAATGATTCCTCCCTGTGAAATCATAGGAACTGAAGGTGAAAGGAGTCAAGTTCATTGTGACCATTCTACTCAATCTGCACTTAAAAGGTTACAAGTTTTTGCAAAATAAAATTTTTGTTAGGTTTGTCTGTATCTGTGCGTCAGTCAGATGGTAACACTTTTTCTTTTTTTTTTAACAGGTACATGTTCCAGATAATTTCTTCCATTCAACGTAACGACGTGTTGACAGCCATCAAGCTGGTGGCACTGGGTCGTCGTCGGCTTATGGGCCGCCGCCGCCGGTTCCGCAGCTTGTATCGCGAGATCCTCTTCCTGTCCTTCATGGCCTGCGGCAGAGAGAACATCGATCATGGTCAGTGGGTCACTTCTTGTCTTTCATCCTTCGCTTCGCTTCTTCTTCGTCTCATGACTTGAATGTCTCTTGGTTTCTCTCAGTCTTTCCTCTGTCTATCTTCTCGCTGACTTTTCAGTTTCTCTGATATCTTTTTTTCTTTCTTTCTCTCTTTATTGTCAAACGGAGACATGAAAATATTTCTTGCAGGGATTTAAGGAAGGGAGGGGAACAGGTGTGTGAAATGATGGATCAAGTTTTTGGAATTGATGCCTCAGGGAATGAGGAGATGGGCAAGGAGGAGGGGTAGGGGGGGTGGACAAGAATATTTACACTCCATTTTATAAGATTTCTGAATTAAAGGGGAGGACAGGCACAGTGAGAGATAGGATGATTGATGTAAATGGAGGTCATAGAACAGCTTCATCAGTTTTTGAGACTTAATGGGTATGTGAAGGTTGGAAGCATGTTTCTGTTCTGTCTCCTTGGAAGGGGGGAGGAGAGGGGGGGGGCAGCAAGAGGAGTAAACTGGGACGCAGAGATTGTTTTAAGTTGTTTTCCGTTTCACCCCTCAGCAACTTCCTTATTGCCAGTCTGCGTAATTCCCGCTTTAAGTTTTCTATCCCCCTCCCTAAGCATTCTGGAATCCTTGGGTCATTTGATGGTGGAGGAGTCTTTTCTTTCCGTGGGGGGTTGCCAACCAAACCAGATTCAGGCAGCTTGTATGTGACCTGTGTGGCCCCTCCCTCTTTTGACGGCTGCCACCAGTGCAAGTTCTGTCAGTCACATGCTGCAGTCCAGACAACAGGATATTTGCTTCCACTTGGTGGACGTTGTTGTTGTTGTTTGTTGTTGTCGTCGTACCCTGGCTAAAAAGACTCCAGGGATCATCCAAACAGCCAAAGTACTTGAACACTGTGATACAAATGCATTAGCTGGGGATGAGAAAATTACGTGTGTGACCATTTTTGATTGTCCCACCACATGGGCAGCCGTACTCTGACTTCAGGGGATTTAGGAGACTGATAATGTTATGCTAGGAGCTTGTCACAACTGAAGATAATCCTCGAATAACTATGCATAGCTTAACACTATTTTGATGTAGCTTGGTATTCTAGCCCATGACAGTTGGCCTGACACAGCCTTAAGCCAAGACAGTCTTGGTGGACATTAGTGCAAGTTTTACTGTCTTGCAATACATCGAATGACTATAAGACTGTAAAGTTCACACCAGTGAAGAAGACTTTTGAGTTACTGATCTTTATTTTCATTATATATGTATGGCCATCAATGTTGTGCTAGTTCGCCAGTGCACGATAGTCATTCCTCAGAATACACAGGCTTTACACAGGATTTCTTTACATTGTACATGCTCTGCTCTCTGGATTTATCAGTTTTCACAGCAGTTTTTTTTTTTTTTTTTTTTTTTTGTGGCTAATCAGTCCTTTACAGCCAATGTGTTGACTTTTCTGATCTATGATTTTTTTTCAGAGTGTGTCATACTTACATGTTAGTGTGCTGTATAGCCTCCAGAAATCATAGCTAGATGATTATCATATTTTTTTAAGATAAGAGGATAGGGAAAAGAAACTGTATGTGAAACAGTTGCCATGTTTACAACAGTGTGTTAGGTTTATTTGAAGCAAACGGGAGGACTTTGAGTGGCTGGTTTTTGAATGCCAGGAGAAGAACATGTTTTTGACGATCTTTGTTGCAGATGCATTTGACAGAGAGTTCGCAGTGGCCTTTGAGGACAAACTGTCCCCAGCTGAAGTACGACGCCTGCAGGCAGATGACAAGCCACGCTCAGCTAATGTTCAGTGGTGCCGCCGTGTTTTTGTGTGAACGCTAGACACGCTCTCCTAACGTACTGTGGTGCCCTGCGAAATGGAAATCCGACCCTCTAGTGTGTTTGTTCAGATGTCCAGCTGTGTTTTCTGTGAACTAGAAATCTAGACCCTTCAGTTGGACGCTCTCCTAACGTACTGTGGTGCCACCATGTGTCCTGCGAAATGGAAATCTCGACCCTCTAGTTGTGCACCCTGATAATGTTCAGATGTCCAGCTGTGTTTTCTGGGAACTAGAAATCTAGACCCTCAAGGCGTACGTCCTGCTAATGTTCAGTGGTGCGGCCATGTTTTCTGTGAAATGGAAATCTAGACCCTCAGACTGTATGCTCAGACTGTATGGGTTAGTGGATTTTTAAACATGGAGGCCACTTCAGTCTTTAAATAGAACACAGTCTGCTGTAAGTGAGGGAAACTGCATAGCACCCCCACCCCCCCCCCCCTTTTTTTTTAGTTTCTCCTCTTCCCTTCAGGGATAATGATGAAGACTACGACTGTTAGGTTCTACGATGTTGTGCCACTGTGTTCATGACTGCAGTCTGTTACTGTGAGATTCGCCTGCAACACTGACACCCTGCCCGTGCTGTGTGAGCGGTCATGACTCATGCCAGTTGCCAAGAGATTCTTAACAATACGTGTGCACAGGGAAGATTGACAGCTAAACATTTGTGATGTGGGGATCGAGTGGGGAAAGAAGTTCTGACAAATTTGTAACCGTTGAAAAGAGTGTACAGTTGCTGGTCTCATTACTTGTGGCTCATGTTTGTATGTGGTGTCCTTTAAGAAAAAAGTTATATCGTGTGTGTTTTCTGGTAAAAATTTTCTGGCAGACATGAAAAATAAACAATAATGATTTTGGGGAAAAGCAGATTGTGTTGAACATTTATACTATTTGCCAGTTGTCAGTTCATGGTACAAGTTTTTTTTAGAAGATGAGGGGATTCTTGTCTGAAATTGAAAAAAAAAAAAAAAAAAAGGTTAAAAAGAATAAACAGCCATGCCCAGTTCTAAAGGGAGACAGATTATATCTTTAAAGTGAGTTGATCCCTACCTCGATCCTTGTTCCTTCCTTACGAGACTTCTTTTTCAAAACAATCAGTTTGTCATGTGCAGAACACTTGCATTAAAAATCTGTGATCATCGTTCAGTGGACAAGGCCTGTTGCGAAACGAAGTGTTGATTTTTACCAATTTTGATACTTTGCATGCCTTTGCTGCCTGTGAGAGAGAAAGTAAGGGCGTGCAATCCTTCCTTGTCTTTGTATGGTAAATCAGATGAGGAACTTTGATTAAACAGGATGCTGTTTTTCTGTGCAGTTTCAGTTTTTTTTTTTTTATAAGTGGTATCTTTACAACTGAAATGTTTAATCAGTGTTTGTTTATTTTTTTTGTTTGTTTTTCTTATACAAAAAAAAGGAAAAGGCCGGTTATTTGAAATCTGTGTTCTGAATGTTTGTTTATTTTTCGCTTGTTTTTCTTTATACAATGATGAATGAAAATGCCTGTTATTAGAAATCTGTGTTCTGTGACCTTCACAGTCATTATTTTGGTGGTTTTGCCTCTCTTTTTTTCTTCATTTAGCTCTTGTTGCATTCAACAACTTCATCAGCTCTGTGTGTGTGTGTGTGTGTGTGTGTGTGTGTGTGTGAGAGAAAGAGTGTGTGTGTGTGTGTGTGTGCAGGAAATGATGTTTCCTGCCCAACATCTTGGTAGCTTTCATTTAGGTTTCTCTCTGTCTGTCCCATATCTGCCTCCTTATCATCTGCCTATCACCTCATGCTCGCTTTCTTTCCATCGTCCCTTCCCTTCTCCCTCTGAATTTGGCCTGTCCTGAATCGTGGCAGGACTCCTCAGAGCTGGAATCATTGTACAGAGTGGGGGCATCTGCCAAGAGATGTGGGAGCTGGTGGTTTGACTGTTATTGCTTCTTGGGAAATTGGTGAATTTTCATGGTTGGTTTACTGATCATCCATACATCTGACAACTAAAATAAGCATGATGCAGACAGTTGTTCATGTAAAACTAGTGAAGACGAGTAAATGGCTTGTGATGTGTTCTTTGGAAAAAAAAAAAAAAGAAAAAGTCCAGACAAAGTGCTGGACTGCATTTGCACCTTGAGGCAAAATGATTGGAGTTCACAGCTTCAAAGATTCATGGTGAGTGCACAACACACATTCATGCACATGCACACACACACACACACACACACACACACACACACACACAGGTACTAATTCATGTTGCATAACACACACATACACACGCGCACACGTGCGCGCACACACACACACACACACACACACACACACACACACACACACAGAGTCACAGATGATCAGAGCTTTAACTGTTATAAACATTAAAATAGTAGGTATTGTGGGTGTGATTAATGTATGGTTGGTTTATGGTGCTGTCAATTTTTGGTAATGCAGCATGCTTGTTGCATATTTTCGATGTTGAGGAGAGCTATTCTGAGAGTATTCCAAGCAGAACTTGCACAGGCATCGCTGAAACAGCTTAGAAGAGTGTGGAAAATGTTTTTAAGAAATGTCGGTCTCTTTTTTAGTCCATGCCCTGACTCTTTTAACCACAAAGACAGATGTGTCTGCACTTAGGCTTCAAGAAGATCCAAGCTCCTTACTTGGACTATGTTTATCAAAAATACGAAATGTAATTAAAAAAAAAAAAAAAATCTTTAAACTCTGGAATGTTTGTTCGAAAGCAGCTGGACAGGAGAGTGTTGACGGAACATCCAAGATGATCATACTTGGTGTGTGGCATTTGCTGTAAACAGGCATTCTGCTCGTTAAAATGCAGCTGGGCTGTTTTCCACAAAGTTGATGTTGGGTGGTTTTGTATTGTGGTTTCAGAGAATGTTCCAGATTGGCTGTCTGTCCCAGATTATCTTGCTGTCCAGTTGACCACCAGTTTTTTGGTACTTATCAACCCCCACCCTTCTATTTATTCAGTAAGATGAATCTTTCAAAAGCAGCTCAGATGAAGATGTTTCTTTCAGACTGATGGACTGATACATGCAAGGGAATGGCAGATTTGTTGAAATTTTTTTTTTTTTTTTTTTTGAACGGTTATTGAAATCTGTAAGTGAAAGTGGAGAATGGGCAACGTAGGTGTTTGATGAGTGTGTCATTGTGTGAAGTCGTGTGGACAGATTGAGGAAACTGTAAATAGTTGCAGCACAGAGCATGCTTGGCCAGTTGAGTCCTCTGTAATTATGTTGTTTCTGTGCACGTTTGCAGGAGTTTAAGTTTTCAATGAATTCATGTTCATGTAGGTCTCGAAAGGGCGTCATAGAATGTTATGTTGATATGCAAAACATGTGTTAGGATGCGCATAAGATACAGATTGGTGTCAGTTCTTTTTTTTTTTTTTTTTTTTTTTTTTTTTTTTGCTATTTTTTTTTTTTTTTTATGACTCAGACATTAAACAATCAGTATTGTAAAGCAATATGCAGACTGAATTCCTTGCTGTAAATAGCGTCTTTGTTTTCGTTTGTTTGTTGCTTCCTAGTCATTGCTTACCAGTGCAGATTAGAGCAATATTATATGGTCCTGAATTCAAAATGGCTGAATTTCTGTGTGTATGTGCTTGTGAAAGAAAGAGAAAGAGAGAGAGAGAGCGCGAAGACATAATTAACGCTTATCATTGGATTGCAGTGTTTGTCATGGAATGATTTTAGTTTCAATATCCAATGCAGATGTTAGAAAGGCGATGTTTCAGAAGTAGAGATGAATGTTTTCTAACAAGTTTTTGCATTATGAATTACTAAGCATTCGGAAAATGTTACTCTGTGTGTGTGTTTCTATTAGAAACTTGAACCTTTTTTGTTTTGCTGGATGGAGGAGTCCGGGGGACACAACTTTCCTGTCTTGCTTGTCTCAAAGAAAGAAAAATAAAAAAAAAGGGGGGGGGGGGGGGGGTTAGGAGGGGAGATCGTTGAAGAGAAGTGTACCCTAGGCATTTCCGGTCTTTTTTTTTGTGTGTCATTTACTTCCCTCACTTGTAGTCAGTACATGTACTTTTTATTGACTTGCCTTTTTTTTTTTTTAAATATATCATTGCAGACAGCTTACCAACAATATTTTCCAAATGTAGCCTTCACTGCATGAGGAAGACAGAAGAGAACAATAAAGTTACATTTAATCATTATTTCTAAGTTTCTTCCTTTGTATTTGAAGTGTCAGATCTGCATTTGGTGTGTAAGAAACCACTGAAATTCTCAGTTTATTGCCAAGAGGACGCAATGTTTACCCACAGAGATGTTTTTATTTGTATGATATTGTAATGGAATCAGCATGGTTGTTTCTTCTTTTAGTAACTAGGTTAAAAGCTTATATAGATCCCCAAAGGCCAGATTTTTTAACATCCATTTCAGTATTTCAGATCTCCAGATTAGATTGGTTACATTTAAATATTTTTTTTTTTTTGTTTTGTCTTTTATAATGCCTGTTGATTATCTTAGTGCTCTATTTGATAGTATATGTGTTTTTCACAGAGTATTGATATTTGAAGTAGATGGTTTAGATATTAACAATCAATGCATGAACTTTTTGTTTTGCCAGCTCAGTTTTACACATTGTTTGCCTCTGCGATATCCTCCATTGTTTTTGGTGGGCATTGTTTCTACAACTTCTGTTCAACAAAGCATCTCATCAACTGTCTTACACAGAGTCTTAGTAAAGAGGGGGTATTAGTTGAAATTAATGCAAATAAGGTATAATGAAGTGCTTGAATATTCAGAAATGAAGCACTGATCTGCACACAGAGCCTAAAACGGTGAATGTGTGTCGGTTTTTATTTCTAAATTATATTCCCCTCTTCTCTCGGAGCAGCAGCCTCTCTTGCAATCTTCTTGTGGTTAATGAATTTATGTCTCCTTCAGTTTTCTTTTTCTTTTTTTAGTGTTTTCCTTTAAATGACAGAGCTTTTGTAATTCATCTTGAGGTCCAAATGATTTTGCAGCACATTGCATGAAGTGAAATCATCGGAAAGTTGAACCTGTGTATTCCCTGCTGGTGAAGAAAGGGCAGTGTGGGTGACGAGTATGTAGTGACTGTTATATTCTGGCATCATGTTTATGAGGAGGATTTGACCTATTGTATCTCTGTCGTTATGATGAAGTATTGATTGTCAGGTGCATCTAGGGTTTTTTGACCCAGTGAGATTCCGTTGAAGTCATCTAGTGTAGTAGGGGAAGTTGGTGTTGTTTTTTTTCGGTGGTGATCATTTAACAGATTTTTGAAAAGGTGATTTCAGAAATTATCGACTTTGGAGATATGTTCCTGAATGTGAGTGCCATGTGTGTGTGTGTGTGTGTGTGTGTGTGTATGTGTGTGTGTGTGTAGTGTGAATGCATGTGCCTGATTCTGTAGGCATGCCTGTTGATGTGATGATATGCAAGTCGTAGTGAGTTGTGGAATTCAACATCTTTGCTGCTCTTTGTTCTCTTAGATTTTTTTGTTCGAATATTTGTTGGAGTAGGGCAGTTTTTCGTGTTCCTGTAGCGAGAGAAAGAGAGAGAGAGCAAGCCATCTTGCTATTTTGTACAGTTGAATCTACTGCTTTCTGTTTGTATTTTGTCTTTTTAGGAAAAAAGCAAGATTATGCTGCTCAATGGATTTGAGATTCTTTTGAACTGTAACATTGATTTGGGGGTGGGTGGGGGTGGGTGGTCTGTTTCACTGTGTTGCGACTGCAAGGTTTGAAACAGAGTGTGTGGAGAAGGTGAGTGGACATTGTGTTTGTGTCTTATTTCATTAACCGTAAATTTTGGACTAAAACTATGTGAAGTTGGGGTTTTTTTTGCCTTTATGAAAAGCTGACCAGGTCATCTTACCTATGTCAAATCAGCTTGGGTAACCAACCGTTTAGGCCCAGCACAAGTACCTGTCAGCACAATTTAAAACATGAATCATCCAGTCTGCCAGAGGAAGCATAGCTCCATGCAAGTGCATGTTCTCGATTGTTATGTATACAGATTGATATTTGAATCTGACAAAACTTGACTGTCACAATCCCATTCATTTTGGTGTGAACAGCAGCACTCACTGTTGGTCTCCAGTGACAAAGCTCTTGTGCTGTATGTGTATGTATGATGTGGGGGAAAAAAAAACAAAACAGCTGATAATGAACCATAAGTGAAGAAATGATAGTTCAGAAATTGAGACATGAAGAGGGTGGGTCTGACCTTTCCATGAAAACAGAGGCAAACATGGCTGTTCTGGATAGAGCCAGAGATGAGGGTGGCAGTTGGGACGGACAATCTCGTGTCGGTCCTTGTGATGAAAATCCAGGTACATGGTTTGTCTGGGTTGCCTTCTGATACTGGATATGTGTTGTTGTTTTAGATGTCAAAGTCCATTTTTTTAATGTAATGTTTAGTTTTCCACTGCAACTTTTTCCAAATATTGTTGACCCAGTTGATTTTCACTTTTAGACCTTCAGCATGAGGTCAACACATACTTTCACCTGGAAAATTTGTTTCCTGTGTTACTCCTAACCTTTTCATAGGATTGATGAGTGGATGATACAAGATAATTCAAATGGTAAGCTTGCAATTATGCAGGGGGATGAAGAAGATAGTTTAGAGGAAAAGGTAATTGAATCGAGTTGAAGATTAGATTCCATGTATCCAGACCCGATAGCACAATTGCAGAGAGGATTTTTACAAGCCACAAAACAGAGGTAGAAATCAGCTTAATTTTTGCTAGACCAGAGCAAAACCCTCACAAGAATGTCTTGTTCAGCATTAGAATGGAGTTAGAAAATGACTTTACATTTGCTAGAAAGAGCAAAAACCTGACAGGAATGTCTTGTTCAGCGTTTGATCACAGAATGAAAGGACTTGAATACAGGACCACATTTTGGTCGGTTTCACAGGGAATGGCTCCATTACATTCCACAAACATTTTGGCCAAGCAGAGCTAGAAGACTGATCATGGCTCGCAGAGTTGTGCAGCGTTGGGTAATAGGATGAAAAGAAATGGAAGTAATGTGCTCTGTGAGCTGGAAGCACAAAACCTTCTTCAGGATGTGGTAGAACTTATTTAGCCATAAAAAAAATTCAGCCAAACAGAGGCAACAATCTTGTCATCTCATGCAAAGAGTTTGACTCGGTAAGTACGGGGACTATAAACTCTCCATTTTTGTCTGCATCAGAATTTCTGCGCCCTGTAGTTGGAGGTGCCCTTATTAGTGAATGAAATAAATTTATCTAAGACATTAGGTGATGTGCCCTTTACTCTTGAATGTCTTGTAATCTGAAGATTATGGTAGGTGATGTGTAAACGAAAGGAGTGTATATTGCAGATGTGTTGAATTTTATGGTTGGTGAGATTTTTGGTAGTGAAGCATGGTGAATTGTGGGAACTTCTGTGAAATAAGAGGCTGTGTATCTCGTGTGCTTTTTGTTACCATGTGTGCGAGAGAGAGAGAGAGAGAAATTGTGTCTTCATGTGTGTAATCAAGAGAAACATTTTCTTCTTTTGACTAACACTGTTGCTGCAGTTTCAGTAGTGTGTGCAGGGAGTGTGGTTTAAGTGCAAACATTCATGCGTGCAAAAGCCAATTATTCTATTGTGCATGGGTTTCTGTTCATGAAAGTGCAATTCCATCTAAGTTTGTGAGCTCATCTGCCTGTGGAGTGTTCCTAAAGGATAATCATGAAGCTTTGAGCATGTTGTTTTTGTAAGGGAGCGGATGTATGCTGTCACAATCTATACACAAGTTTCATGTTCTTGATGATTTTAAGTGGGGAAGATCTTGTGGTCAAAAGTGAACTTTGTCGTAAGACAGCGTCCGATGGACGTGAAAGAACTAAGATATTAAGCACACTCAGTTCTGTAGCTTTTGAAAGATGCTCGTAAAGTATGTGTAATGCTTGGTACCTACATGCTCCTTTCGTTTTCCTTGACTTGTACAAATATTTCTTTACTGTTGCTCTTTGTATGTTAACATTTTCATCAGATGACATAGTCAAAATGTAAAAATCGGCTCTTTGTAATGCAGATTTTGTAGTCTGGTTAAGAGAACTTAAAAAAGTGTTTGTGTCCGTCTATTTAAAATAGGGTGTGCATATGTATGTAAAAAAAATGTGTGTGAGGTAGCCCTCTGTTGTGTGTGTGTGTGTGTGTGTGTGTGTGTTGTGTGTGTTTCAAACTTTTACTTATTTTCCAGAACTTTGTTTACTGTTTACATTTCTGGCATGATTTATGGATATTTCACATCCCCATGCTCATCGCCACTTCATTTTTGCTTGTTTTTTTTTTTTTTCATCAAATTGACATGATTTTTTTTCCCTGTCTTTGAGTTTGTTCTGGGGTGAGAACAAGAATTTGTTGCTATCCTCTTCAACATTCCATTAGGTTTCTGAATAACCAGCTCTTCGCAATGTAATTAAGGACAGATGTTTCTTCCTCAGAGAGAAGCTTGATTTTGTGTGATAATGCGATGATGGCTTGCACTTGTGTGAGAACTGACAACAGGATTCGATCAGATTAAGATAAGGAAAGACAGAAAGGTTTGCTGCTATCATTGGAAATTGTTGCTGCTTGTGGTCTCTTTAAGCCAGAGTTTAAAAAAAAAAAATCATTATTTTATTCACACTAGATAGACAGACAATGGAAATTTTCAGTAAAAATTCCGATCTGTGTTAGATTTTTTTGTGAGAGGATCAGGGAAGAAATAAGCTTGTGGTGCGGCGGATAGGTAATCTAATTTCCATTTTGTTTTATTTTTTAACTTTTTTGTTTGTTTGTTTGTTTTTTTTTTTTTATTTTGTTTTTTTAATTGCAAAATGGTGGTGGAGTAAAGATGAACATTTTAAAAAACGCAATGGTGCTGTTCCTCTGCTACATATTTTCTACTATCTTTTTTTTTTTTTTTTTTTAATCGTCCTCTTTGATTCTGCCCAACACACATTACAACACTCTTGTGAATAAGGAAAGTCGAAGAAGAAGTGAAGATCGTTCGCAGTTTCTCATTACTTTGCATGGTGCTCAGCGCTTTTGCATGCGCTGCAGCCATGTGTGATGTGTGTGGCGGTGAGGGTGAGAGGCCATGTGCTGTAGGTAGAGCAGATAGTGCCGCCGCAGAAAACGTGCAGCAGTTCTGTTTTGTCTGTTCAAACACGCTGTGCATGTGTGTGTGTGTGTGTGTGTGTGTGTGTGTGTGTGTGTGTGTTTTAATTGGCCATTTGGGATTTTGAATTGTCTTGGATTTTTGTGTATGCTTTTTTTTTTTTTTTTTTTTTTTCTTTTCCACTTTCATTTTCTAACTCGTAATGTTAGAGAGAATATATTTGAGTGTGTGTGTGTGTGTGTGTGTGTGTGTGTGTGCATGTGCATGTGCAGATTCATCACAGTTTTTTCGGGGGGAGGTGTCAGGTTTTTTTTTTTTCCCCCTATTTTTTGTTTCGTTTGTGCAGTAAAGAATTCGGAATACTCATTGTCTTTGTTAGTAATTTGTCCATATGTGTGGTGTGTTTTTTATTGACATCATGTAAGCTTTAGTATAAGCTTGAAATGTGTGCGCTTATCCTGTGAATCTGGATACTTTTGAAATCAGATGCATACGTATCCACACACTCTCTCTCTCTCTGTCTGTCTGTCTGTCTGTCTCTCTCTCTCTTGCTCACTTACACACACTCATATGTAAGTGCATGGACATGCACATCGACTCTCTCTCTCTCTCTCTCTCTCTCTCACACACACACACACACACTACGCACACACATATGTAAGTGCATGGACATGCACATCGACATGCACATACAGTCATTGACCTTGTATCGTCACATGAGAGCAGGCTAAGTGGAAACTGGTGTATTAGAATAATAATAATCTTTGCCAGTAGATTCACGTTCACTGTTTTTTGACATCTAGAGAACGTGTTCTGTGCCGTGTCTGTCCCATCTTCGAAGACTGATCTCCACAGTTTTCGTCTGATCTCCCAATTTTTGCATGACGACTGGGCAGATCAAGTGTGAATCTCTTGTGTGCGAGTGGCAGTTCAGTGCAACCATACGGCAAAGGGAAGCAATGTTGGGATTCCAAGAGTCGATCATGCCTCGCTGATGGCGTTCATATGTGGATTA
>JADBJO010000352.1:560000-562500 GCA_016801955.1 Conus betulinus | reverse complement strand
TGAAAGTTGATTCTTCTTTTGTTGTCGAGTGTGTGTAGGCTGGCACAGTTAAGTTTTTTTTGATGATTTTTATTGTTGTGTCTGAAAGTTGATTCTCCATTGTTTTATTTCCATCGAGGAACATTGCTAGGTTTTCCCCAGAAGAAAGATAAAAATGAAAGTAATGTGATTATTTGTGGGGGAAAAACCAACTGGCGCAAAGATACGGTCACGTTTGAAATCGAAGGTCTTAATGTGACGTGAGGTGAGGGATAGCTCATGGATTTCTAGATTGTGAATTATTTCATTAGTTGACATCTAAAAACTAGTGAAATGATTGGTGGGGGAGGGGGTGAATAAGGGGTGGGGTTGGGGTTCATTTGATCTATTTTCAGTTTGACATCAATTTTGCGCTCGAATTTATGCTACGCCACAAAATGTTTACATGGATGAAAGAGTAATTCGGTGCAAAATTCTCAAAATGTTTACATGGATTACATGGTGATTCAGTGCAAAATCCTCATCATGTTTACATGGATTATACAGTGATTTAGTTTCAAAATCCTCAACATGTTTACACGGATTACATGGTGATTCAGTGCAAAATCCTCATCATGTTTACATGGATTATACAGTGATTTAGTTCAAAATCCTCAACATGTTTATATGGATTACATGGTGATTCAGTGCAAAATCTCTCCTTTACATGGTTTACATGGAATATATGGTGATTCAGTGCAAAATCATCATCTTACATGGATTATACGGTGATTTAGTTCAAAATCCTCAACATGTTTACTTGGATTACATGGTGATTCAGTGCAAAATCCTCATCATGTTTACATGGATACATGGTGATTCAGTGCACAATCTTCATGATGTTTACATGGATTACATGGTGATTCAGTGCAAAATCCTCATGATGTTTACATGGATTACATGGTGATTCAGTGCACAATCCTCATCATGTTTACATGGATTACATGGTGATTCAGTGCACAATCCTCATGATGTTTACATGGATTACATGGTGATTCAGTGCAAAATCCTCATCATGTTTACATGGATTACATGGTGATTCAGTGCACAATCCTCATGATGTTTACATGGATTACATGGTGATTCAGTGCAAAATCATCATCATGTTTACATGGATTACATGGTGATTCAGTGCACAATCCTCATCATGTTTACATGGATTACATGGTGATTCAGTGCACAATCCTCATCATGTTTACATGGATTACATGGTGATTCAGTGCACAGTCCTCATGTTTACATGGATTACATGGTGATTCAGTGCAAAATCCTCATCATGTTACATGGATTGCATGGTGATTCAGTGCAAAATCCTCATCATGTTTACATGGATTGCATGGTGATTCAGTGCAAAATCCTCATCATGTTTACATGGATTGCATGGTGATTCAGTGCACAATTCTAATTGTGGCGTGTGGCCGCAGGGAGTGGGAGAGGAGGAGGCTGAGTGGGTAAAGGGTCAGTAGACAGAGAGAGGATGGGAGGGGGAGAGGATGGGAGGGGGAGAGGATGGGAAGGAGGAGAGAGGGGGAGGGATGTCGGCGGCGTGCTTTTTTTTTTTTTTTTTTTTTTTTTGCAATATTGGCAAGGAATGTGGGTTTGTTTGTGGGAGGGACAGGTGAGGGAAAGGTGAGTTGGACAGATGGGGCGAGGGGTGGGGTGGGGGGGGGAGGATGGGGGGGGGGGTGGGGGGAGAGTTTCGCTCTTTGGCTTGTGTGCATATGTTTTCTGCTTCAAACAAGGTCCATTTTGAGCAATAAGAGTAGCTCCTTCTGTAAGTCGGTAATCTGTCTGTAAGTCGGTCTGTCTCTGTCTTTGTCTCTCCCTCTCTCTCTCTCTCTCTCTCTCTCTGTCTCTCTCTCTCTCTCTCTCTCTCTCTCTCTCTCTCTCTTTCTCTCTCATTCACACTCTCTCTTTTCTCTCTTTCACTCACTCTTTTTCTTTTTCTCTCTCACTCTCTCTGTCTTTCTCCCCCCCCCCCCCCTCCCCTCTCTCTGTCTCTCTGTCTCTCTCTCTCTCTCTCTCTCTCTCTCTGTCTCTTACTCAGCCTGTCTTTGCCTTTTCAACCATGCCCAGTGTTTATAGTCAACGTATTACTACAAACAAAATAGATGTGCCTCGTCGCTCCACCACCCCAGTGCCCTTCTCCCGCTTGGCATCTTCGCCTTCGCTCCTCTGACTCCTCGTCCACAGAGAGTGTTTTCTGTTTAGGACCCTGATGGGGCTGTGAACATTGGAAACACTGAGATGGGGGCTCAAGAGCCGAGTCTCTCTCTCTCTCTCTCTCTCTCTCTCTCTCTCTCTCTCTCTCTCTCTCTCTGTCTGTCTGTCTGTCTGTCTGTCTCTCTCTCTCTCTCTCTCTCTCTCTGTCTGTCTGTCTGTCACTCTGTCTCTCTCTCTCTCTCTCTCTCTCTCTGTCTCCCTCTGTCTGTCTCACTCTGTCTCTGTCTCTCTGTTGTCTGTCTCTGTCTCTGTCTGACTG
>JADBJO010000352.1:547500-552500 GCA_016801955.1 Conus betulinus | reverse complement strand
ACTGTTTGGTTATGGACTTCAGACGGTCATGTTAATCCATACCAACGCTTGACAAAGGAATGTCGTTTGGTTATGGACTTCAGACCGGTCATGTTAATCCATACCAACGCTTGACAAAGGAATGTCGTTTGGTTATGGACTTCAGACCGGTCATGTTAATCCATACCAACGCTTGACAAAGGAATGTCGTTTGGTTTATGGACTTCAGACCGGTCATGTTAATCCATACCAACGCTTGACAAAGGAATGTCGTTTGATTATGGACTTTAGACCGGTCATGTTAATCCATACCAACACTTGACAAAGGAATGCCGTACAGCTGTAGCTATCCTTGGCCAGGGTCCCGATAGAATATGATGCCATCGTGTCGGACACTCAGTTCAATCATCATCTTCATCTTCATCGCCTATTACCACTTCTGGGGTACAGGCCTCCAACCAAGGATCTCCAGGTATCTCTATTCTGGGCTCTTCTTTCCAGCTGGTTCCAAATCATCCCCATGTTCCTGATGTCTGCTTCCAGGTCCCTGCACCAAGTGTTCCTTGGCCGACCTCTTTTTCGTTTTCCTATGGGTTCCATGTTAGGGCTTGTCTGGTGAGGTTGCTTGCAGGCTTCCGCAGCGTATGTCCAATCCAGCCCCAACATCGTTTCTTGATTTCCTGTTCTGCGGGGCAGCTGGTTTGTTCTCTCCCAGAGCTCGTTGCTGTTGATGGTGTCTGGCCACCAGATGCGTTGTTGATGAACACCTGCACTTCCTTTGTGATGGCGACTGCAGTTCTCCAGGTTTCCGCTCTGTACCCTAGAAGTGCTTTGATGTTGGTGGTTTGAAGTCAGTTCAATGATGGCTAGATAATGCAGAGCGTGTGAGGACCAGGCCGGCTTCAACGCCCAAGACTGCTCCACAGCACTCTTGAGATCCTGCATGCGTCACCGCCATGCTTGAAAGACAACATCCCACAAGAATGACAAAAAGCAGCTTCACCTGATCTTCATATATATAAGGTCGTGGAAGAGCTGGTGGCGGCTATGCCTTCTTATACGTTCTTTGTCCCCTTTAAAAGGAACAATAAACAAGTACACGCAGCACGTAAGTTCCTTGGAGGTGGCATAGAAGCGAACGACAACAGAGAGGTGGCAAATCTCCTTTGAGGGGCACTTGATGTGAGAGGTCGGTGTCAAGCGGCGCAGCTAACCTTCCAGCCGTAAGGGTGATGGGGGTCTAGCCTGTGTCAACGGGAAACCGCTGCTGGAGGTGTAGGGCGATCGGCGATGGAGCGCTGCCTGACTACGCCACCGTGGCCTGGGAAAACCATACTTTTGGTGGGGCATGGTGGGCATCCCTCTCGGGGTTGGGCTGAAGAATTACCCTCTCGGCCGTAGGCAACGCTTAGAAGTGGCTCGTGCAGCAATCAAGCGTCTTTCGTCCTGCACCTGTTTGCCTCGCACAGATGCAGACACAAAACACAATGAACAACAAGGAAACATCCTCAGGAAGAAAAAGGATGTTCTAAGCTTTCCCATATATCTAACGCCTGACATATGTACACAGCAAAAGCAACGAAAGAAACAAAGAAACACAAAAAGTTGTTGTTTAAGACGGGTGTAGTCTTTGGCCTATGACATTGTCAAACGGAACACACAGTAGAACAGTGAAAAGTGCAGATAACACCGATTTAATCGTAGTAAAAGAAAATATGAATAAGGCAGAGAGCAAGAAGCAGTAAATAACAAACATGTTGGACCTCAGTGTTATCCTTTTTGTTTGTTCTTTTCTATTTACTGCTCCTCTGCTCATTTGAGATTTCCTTCAAAAACTTCACTTGCCGGAACTTAAGTTCCCGAAATTGTTGCGTTTGCAAATTCTCCCAAGGGCCACTAAAACCAGAAACTGCTCTAAATTTCAGTTGTTGCGTCGTTGTGACGACTAGTCTGTCCTTGGCTGAGATCACATTCAGGGTTGATGTCCATACCCACTAGACACGATATATGGCAGACTTGGATAGCTACACCAGAAGCGTGAATGAAAGGGAACCCAAGACTACTCTGATATCATCAGAATCATAGTCCTAGAGGAGACGCCGAACTATGCCTGAACAAAACGCATCATGATTGGCAGCGAAAATGCTGGATTTCTAGGCTGGGTAGCTGGCAAAGCCCATTGTTGCCTGACTCAGCCTGGTAGTGCTATCAGACATGATGTTCCAGTTTTAGTTTCATCAAGGAGATGTCACTGCGTGCGGACTAATCCATATACACCACACCGGGTAAATTTGCAGACCGCACTGCGCGCGAATTAAAGTTAATGGATAAATGAATTGATGACTGATATGAAAGAATTTAAGACCAGAGTCTCTTGGATACGACTTTGCAAATGTCTGACTACGCCAAGACCTAAAGAGATGCCTGAAAGAGTTCAAGGAACGTCCCTTTTTCGGTTCTACAAGCTCGGCCTCCATAACTTGCAGACGAAACTGTACCATCATGGCGGTTGACCAGGTCATGTGTGATGGCGTCTGAGATGCACAAACAGATCTTAGTAGTGTCATGCCATAAAATGACGGGACTCTGGCGTAATGTCGTTGGGATGTAGGGTTGCAGGTGCCCGGAAGACGTCCCTCAGCCCTTCGCTCTTCAAGTGTTTTGGGACTTCAGAGGTTGTCCTGCGGGACACCCCCCACAGACTGCGTGGTCATGGATTCTTCGTTGCAGTGCCACAACTTGGCAGGATGGGAAGCCAGTCAACCAAAGAATTCGCTAGTTTCGTGTAGGGTTGCTAGGCTAGAGAGAGAGAGAGAGAGAGAGAGAGAGAGAGAGAGAGAGAGAGAGAGAGAGAGAGAGAGAGAGAGAGAGGGGCCTGGCTGACAGAGACAGAGAGAGACAGAGAAGAAAAAGAAAAAAAAAGAAAGAAATTTTTACAAACATCAACGACTGGCGTGGACCAACACAAAAATCACGTTGATACTCTAATAACAAGGACAGAAACTAAAGACTGGCAGTTTAAAACAACCTGGTCTTTTATTAGAAGTCGCCTCAAGTTCCATAGTAACACGATAGACGCTGTTTGTAAGGGGTCAGAAGTAAGCAGACAGGAAATGTTTTCTGTCTAGGTGTCGCCATTATTCCCCCCCCCCCCCCCCCCCCCCCCCCCCCCCCCCCCCCCCCCCGTGAGTCGTAGGAGGAGTCACTGGATGGGTGCAATAAACGATCGGCGTTTTTTTATTCTCCTGCGTCTCGTTACTCTGAGACGGGTCCGGTCACACGCACGGGGGTGAGGCAGTCGTGGGAGACAGAACACGGAGGGATGTTCCCAGTGTGTCGTCTTACTATCGAACCCTGGATGTCCTCTGCTGCAAGTGCCGTTCAGAGAACGCGTTGCAGATTGTGCGACAAGGAGAGGTGGACCGCGCGCGCGCGCGTGTTTTTGTGTGTGTGTGTGTGTGTGTGTGTGTGTGTGTGTGTGTGTGTGTGTGTGTGTGTGTGTGTGTGTGTGTGTGTGTGTGTGTGTGTGTGTGTGTGCGCGCGCGCGCGCGCTATGTTAGTGTGTGTATGTGTGCTATGTGAGTCTTCGTGTGTGTGTTTATGTGCGTGCAGGCGTGTGCGCGCGCGTTTGTTTGTGTGTATGTGTGTGTGTATGTGTTTTTCGTGTGTACTTGTGTGTATGTGTGTGCACGCGCGCGAGCGTGTGTGTGCGAGTGTGCGTGCATGCGCGCGCGCGCAATGTGTGTATGTGTACGTGTGTGTGTGTGTGCGTGTGCGCGCGCGCGTTAGCGTGCGGCCTTTGAGTGTAAGTATGCGTGAGTGTTCACGCTCACGCAACACATGCACCTACTGGCAGTTCCTGAGCCTGCTATGTGTGCGTGCACCTGTTAATGACGGCTGCGATGCGTATTTATGCACACCAAGGCCGGCCTAGGAACCAATTTTTTCAGCGAAGAAGATGACACTGTATGCAAATCCCATGCCGGCAATGAGATCACGTCACACCGATCCGGACAAGAAAATTGGACCATCGATTTCCCTAGTGAGGAATAAAAAGAACGATTTACATAAGAAATGGCGGGGGGGAGAAGGGGGGGGGGGGGGGGGGGCAGTGGGACGGAGGAGGAGGAAAAGAACGAGAGTACATGCATATGTATAAATAAACGGCAGTTAAATATTTCATGAGAGAAAATATTGGCCAATCTGTTGTATGTTTTTTTTTTGTTTTTTTTTTTTTTTTCTCCTTCACCTTTTTTTTCACTTGCCGTCCAAGGAACTGAGTTTTTACGAAATGTGCATTGTATTTCATGAGCTTACAGCGGCAGTTGGCAAACTTGTTTAATAGAATTTGTGGATTGTGTTGAATCTTGGTTTGTGTGTGTCGTCGCTTTGAAATTATAATATTCGTTTGAAAACAGTTTTTCTTTTTATCACGACAGCGTAAAATCTTGCAGTTGGATATGTATGATCAGCCGTGTCTACCCGACGAGTCCTATCCAGCGGACGAAAGGCCTTGGAGCAGGCGATATGAATGGCTCTGTCTTCAGGATGGATTACAATGGTTCCTATCTGCTGCTAGTGAAGGGTTTTAGATTTATATTATACATTACCCAGATTTTTCATTCTCTTTTTACTTCTTCATCCGTCCCCCCCCCCCCCCCCCCCCCCCCTTTTTTTTTTTTTTTTTTTTTTTTTTTTTCGTCAGTAATATAATGACGGAGGAAACTGTTAGCTTGCACGTGTTTTCCCCCCCACTACTAAATTGTTCAACACACGCACGCACACACACACACACACACACACACACACACACACAACACACACATATATATATATATATATATGTGTGTGTGTGTGTGTGCGCGGGGGGGGTGTGTGTGTGTGTGTGTGTGTGTGTGTGCGCGCGGGGGGGGGGGGGGGGGGGGGTGTGTGTGTGTGTGTGTGTGTGTGTATATGCGTATATAGCAGAAGTGAAATGCACGTTCCCCAGTGCGTTTGTTCGTGCCACCGCCATGTTCATC
>JADBJO010000352.1:532500-540000 GCA_016801955.1 Conus betulinus | reverse complement strand
GTGGATGAGGAATTTTCCTTTTTTTTTTTTCATCTTAAGCCCCAAAATAGTTTGTTCGTTGCCGTTGAAAGTAATAGACGAACGGGTACCACACACTTTGCCCCAAACCCGTGCACTGAAACGTTGTAGTCCCTAACCCTGCGCACTGTGTACTTAGACTGTACAGGGAATGGTGGCGCGTTCCAGTCTGTATACGTCAGTGGTTCATGCCACTGGTGCCGATGATGAAAAAAAGCGATATTCTCGCTGTCAGCCTCACCACCAGGATAGATCAGTCGATGTCCTGTCTGACATTGCGAATCCGGTTAGTTTTGTTGTCTTCCTTCACGTGTTGCCGTTTGGAAGGTGTCAGTATGTGGTGTTAGATAGTCTCCTACCCACCTACCCTCCCTCCTACCCCGCCCACCCCTTCCTCCCCTCCTCCCGTCTCACCTTCCACTCCTAACAGTTCGAGTGGGCATCCCCCCGTCAAAAGTGTCGTGTGAGGTGGATGTCGACGCTAATCCCGAGTACCAAACCTAGCTGGTTGTCTGTTCTGGTGGTGTTGGTGAAGTGCTGGCAGTGCGAGGTACTTCGGTCCACTTGCTTGACGAAATAGTGTCGCCGTGAGCTGAGGTGAAAGCTGAAAGTGGATAACCAAGCCTTACACGCGCAGCAAGGTGCGTTCTTGTTAATGGTTATTGATGCGGGACATCAGTCGGTGTGTAAACAAGGGAATCTGGGCCTTGGAGAAAACGTAGTGGTCGGACATAGGCAATGAACAGAAACAGTAGAGTTTATTTTATTTTTTATTTTTTTTTTTTTCTGTCCCAATCTCTGCGCCACGGAGGAGACACTGCACTGCTGCCGAGTCACTTCGGTGGTGTTCAGTGGCACCTGTTCTGATCTAACATACGCAGGACACCACCTACTAAGCCCCCTACTGACGACAATAATTGCTTAGTCGCGGGGCCGGCGTGAGTGAGCTCTCCCTCCAGAGGGCGCCACCACCACGTCCGTCTAACGACAGCCCCCATGGACTCGCCGATACCGGTGACCCCGACGGAACCAAACCAAGGCCACAGACGTGGAGAGGACATCGAAATTGAGGTCACCATGAGAGCAGGGCATGAAGGGCCACAGAACTTGAGACATTTTTTTTTTTTATGCTGATCGATGAGAATGAGGATGATTAAGATGATGCTACGGGATTTCCATTTCGGTCTGAGACTACATGACAGGGCTGTACTCTACGCTTCCTTTCATAATATATCCCGGCGTCAACCAGGCCCGAGAGATACAGGCACCTGCAGTGTTGGTCAGGAAATTTGAGCAACACTCTCAGAAACGCATCCATTAAGTGGATGAAACTCGACTGTGTGGTCCCAGTCTTCCCAACTGAGTCCACAGCAAAATCAACTCTGGGTAGGAGCCGGAGGGAGGGGGTACTGTCATTATATAGTTTCTTCTCTTTCTTCTGCTTTCCTTCCATTTAGTGTCTGTCGAGCCTGGGAGGAAGTAGCGATTTCCTGGGCTTTGTAGCTGAATTACAGTGCTTCCCAGTGAGGAGGGTGTAGACTCCCACTGGGGGACCGGGAGAGTCGGCAGACTGGGCCCCCAGGGCCGGGTGGAGTACCCTGGCATGGCTCTGGAACGCAAAGGAGGAAAGGTTCGGCAAGTCCGCCCTGACGCCCAGATTAAGGCATGCTTGTGTTGGCGCACAGTTCTGACAGTTAACCTCGGTAATGGGGGTCGCTGTGGAGAGGGGGATGGACTGGATGGTAATTACCATGTATTGAGGCTGTTGCCCTATGAATTGAACCCACAGTCTCTGTATGTTGATGCAGAGTATGTAAAGGCTACCAACGTGAACAGCTTACTCTATGATTTGTTTCGGGAACGAAGTAAATTTTACGACGAAAAGAGCAGTAATGCAACTCAAAGTTATTTTTACATCAGTAATGTGTCTTTTATGGACCGCAGTGTCTAAATAAGGCTGCTTTTGGCAGCGTCATTGGGATGACAAACTGTCCCCGTGGGGATGCTGGTTTGTTGGTTTGTTTTTGTTTTCCCAGCACGTATTGTATTTCTACCTTCTGGAAGTTCTGCGCCAGTAATATTCTCTTTCCTGTCACTCCTGTGATTCTGTTTTCTGTCGTTATTGTTTGTTTTTCCTTTGTGGCTCATTTTCATGTCTTTGTTCAATACAGTATGTTTAACTTTTTTTCACTGGTCACAATTTATAGCTTGCCAGGATTTTTCTTTTCCTAATCTGGCGACTAGATTGTGATATTGTTCACCATAGCTGCCAACTCTCCAGAATATTTCTGGAAATTCACCTGTTTTAGATATCATTACCGAATGTTTAAGAAAAAATTCTATATTTTCAAAATTTTGTTTAGAATCTGGCATTGGTTGACAATGTATTGCAGAGTAAATCCCAAATCTTTCGTAATTTTCGGCAGTTTTATGTTGTGGAAATGTATTTTCTCTTGAAACCCTTCATTTGTCATTCAAAGTGTTCAGTCAAGAGTTGGTATTCTCCCACTTTAGTCAGTGTTATTGTACACACTGAGTAGATGACACTAGCTATTTGTCTTCTGGTGTCTGTTTGCCCACTTGTTTTTATCTATTGTTTTTTCATCGTTGTTGCATTTAAATCATTTCATTTATTCATATCTATATATATTATAAAAATCGAGCAGAATGGTAGGTCTCTCGAGACTGTCAGTAGTTCAGCTACCGTGCCAATGACTTATGCACATGTAGTTCTTGTGTTGGTTGGTTTTCTGTGGGTGGCACCCTTTTCCCTAGCGTTGGACCGCCCTGGAAAGCGCCTGTTTGCTCGCCTGGGCTGTAACGATAAATTAAAACCAAACAAAAACGATCATGATCGATGAACCTTCTGCCTCCGGGCAGACGTCAGCAGTGAAGAAAATAGTTCATATTAGAATCCTTTTCAGCAGTATCTCGTGACTCTACACGCAGTTCATCATTGTGGGCTTCATGCCTGCTCGTGTTCCTACCGTTCTGTCACAAGGTAAAAAAAAAAAAAAAAGAAGAAGAAAAACGAAAAGAAAAAGCCCTGATAATTGCCAGCTTTAAACTTTAATTACTTTTTTTAAATGGCGATAATTACCCCGTTTTGAACTAACCAAACCAACAAGACCGTTTGAAAGGTAGTAGTCATCTCGTATAGCATAGGATTACCTTGATCACTGTAGCATGTCAGGTGCATTGTGATGGTGCGCCAACGGCAAATGTGGGCATTTACTGCTGTTTTGTGGTTTTCCCGTTACAACCAGGCTAAAAGCAATCAAGCTAGCAAATCCTAGCAGTTTTCTGTATGTTTTACAGTAAGCCTAATTTTTTTTTTTAAGCATTTCTTTATGGAACAGATATGTACATAAACAGACTATTGAACTGAAGCAACAACAAAGAAATGCTTATGATTGTTACGGAAAATTTAACAGTAAACACATGGGCGGATTGCATAATCAAGCCTAATGTTTGATGTTGCCAGAAACAGAGTTCCAAAGTCCATTATGGTGAAAAATGCTAGCTGTTTTTTGTTTGTTTGTTTCTTTGTTTCACTGCGTATTATCCGATATTACATCCCGCTTGTATCAGCTCGAGTCTTGAAACAAAGGAAAGAAATTGATGCTTCAAAGACGTGCGAGCTCACACGCGCACGCTGACAGACAGACACACACACACACGCACGCACGCACGCACGCACGCACGCACACACACACACACACACACACACACACACACACACACACACACACACACACACCGTGCATGCGCGCACACGCTCACTCACTCACAGAGCACGATTTCAGTGACACACTGATGCAAACTCCATGCCCTCGATCCAAGTTTTCCGCCCTTGGCACCTCCCTTCGCCGCACCTCCTCTCTCAGTCTTTGTCTCTCTCTGCCTCAGTCTGTCTGTCTCTCTCTCTCTCTCTCTCTCTCTCTCTCTCTCTCTCTCTCGACATCAAATGATCTCTCTCTCTCTCTCTCTCTCTCTCTCTCTCTCTCTCTCTCTCTCTCACACACACACACACACACACACCACACACACACACACACACACACACGCACACGCACGCACGCATGCACGCACACACACACACACACACACACACACACACACACACACACACACACACACACACACACCAAAGACAATTGAATTCTTGAAAGGCGGTCTCTTTCTGTCTTTCGTTGAAATTACTCTTCAGCAAGAAAATAACTTTTTTCTTTGGGGGGGGGGGGGGGGGGGGGAGGGGGTGATGATGATTATCACCGAAAAACGTCATTGAAAACCAGCAGGAGTGTGCGTGTCAGATTCGTGTTCCTGTCGGAACAACATTCGTTGCACACCAGCTGATGTGCACGTCAGTTTTAATGGTATTGTCAGAGCTAAATTCGTTTAAAAAACCAGAGGAAGAGTGTGTCAGTTTAGCGACGATATCAGACTAACATTCGTTGAGTGTATACCAGCTTAGTGATGCATCATCATTGAAAATCAACAGAAGTGTCACAGTGTAGTGATTAAGTGATGGTATCACAGTACCATTCGCTGAGGTTATATCGGTTGAATTATGCAACATCACTGAAAATCAACAGACGTGTGTGTCAGTATAGTGATAAAAAAGAACGACATTAATCGAAAACTAATAGTGTATGTTAGTTTTTAATGATGTTTAGCAACAATTGTTGATTGCCAGTAAACATTTTCAAGTTAGAAAATGATATTGGAATTACTTTCATTGACAACCAGCAGATGTGTACGATGTGAGCAGTACATTTGTTGACAGCTGTCTCTGCTTGTCAGTTTGGTGATGATATAGAGTAAGATTCGTATAAAACGTGTCAGATTGTTGCTGCAGCTAGTACAGGAACGACATTCATTAAAAACTAGCAGAAATATGTTAATTTTTTTCATGATTTCAGAAAAAGATTACTTGAAAAGCATCCAATGAAAATCTGCAGAAGAGTGGATTGGTGAAGTGATGATATCGAAGCAACATTTGTCAAAAACCGGCTGTGTGTTTTCAGTTTTATAAAGGTGCTGCATTCGTGAATTTCAGCAAAAATGTGTCAGTTTGGTGATGACATCAAATGATTTTCGTTGAAAAACCAGCATAACGGTTAAGTGATGATATCAGAGGGACATCAATTATCAATTTTGTTGACAGCTAGCCGCGTGTCTCGGTGCAGTGATGGTATCAGAGGAACGTTTGTTGACAGCTAGCTCTGCGCCTCGGTGTAGAGATTGTATCGCAACAACATTCGTTGAAAGCCGGCCCAAGTGTGTGTCAATGGAGTGTGTGCAGGCCTACATGTGGAAGAGGACGGACTTTGTCCCTGGATGTAAGTAGAGTTTTCCTGTTCCCATGGTAAGCGTCGAGAGCAGCGGTGGTGTCCGCCATGTCTGGCCTCCTTCGACATAAGGGCGGGCGGTTTGTGTGTGTGTGTGTGTGTGTGTGTGTGTGTGTGTGTGTGTGTGTGTGTGTGTGTTTATGTGGAGATCGTGCAATAGCGGCGTTTTGTGTCGTTGATGTTTATTTACGAATGGATTTAGCTAAACACTTGAAGTTGACAATGACCAATTTAGACTAGGAATTTCAGACATAGCAGAACACCGCTATCGTTACAGTAAATATACTGGGTAGATTTGACTTGTCCATTATGCAAAAATGGAAAGAGGACGAACTTCTTTTTTGTTTTATGTTGTTGTAAATTATCCAGTCTAAGAGCGCAATATGTACCGACAAAGTTTTCCAAGGATCCCTGTCAGTTTCGGTTAAGCCTGCTGATGGCATCTCAGAATGAAAACATAGTAAGAAATTTCTCAATTTACTTATTCAAGGCATTTCAGCTTAGATCAATCATGACTTCGTGACGGAGTAGTCCACCCAGTTTTCTTGTGTTTTGTATAATTCTCATATTGATGTTTCTTTCATCATACGGGGGTAGTAATCCTCGTCTGCATTACGCAGGTCAGACATATGCGAAGCCGTAGTCAAGAGACCCTCTTCTTATATTCACTCATCTTCGTCTTCCATCGGTTTATCCATCGGCTTTAAATCATGCGCAGTGTGGTCTGGAAACTTGGCGGATGTGGTGTAGCGTGCATGGATTATAGTCTGCACGCAGTGACACCTCTTTGAGAAAACTGAAACTGAAAATGCGTTACGGCTTCCACTGCCACAGCATCTCTAACTGCCGGCCGTCGTCAGACACCGGAGCGGCAGAACGTTCCATTAGGCTGACAATCCCCTCTGAAGCACCGAGTTAAGTGACTTGACAAAACACTCTCGGCCACTCGGCGTCGTTAAATAATGCACGTCCTCGGCACAAGCTGTGAAGAAGGGCCGAGAGCGGCTCTGACGGACAGCGGTCAGCTGATGCACGAACGACGAGCCACTGGGGAAGGTTATGACAGCCAAAGTGCCGCTAACTACCGCAGGCACGGTGTGAAGGAAGAGAGAGAGAGAGAGAGAGAGGGGGGGGAGGGAGGGAGAGAGAGTTCAGTTACCTTTTCACCGAATCGTCCAACTCGAACAAGGCTTTCAAAGAAGTAATGAATGGAGTGAGATGTAAAATGATCTGGGAAAAAAAAGTAGGGTAACTTTTTGTTCCTATCTGGAAACAGTTAGGCCTATAAAATGCCTGTGTTTCCAAACGAATGCTGCTTGCTGTCTCAGTTCTAACAGTATGTTCTGTTTGACAATGTTCAAAATCAGAGCGATTAGGCCAGTCTGGAATCAATCTCTCTCTCTCTCTCTCTCTCTCTCTCTCTCTCTCTCTCTCTCATTTGTTGTTTACTGCGTGCATGTGTCAACCTACAAGCAGAGATCTTATGATATAGGCAAGCTTGGAATGTTTTTGTTTCCTCATTTGTGCTGTGTACCTTGCATCTACATCTGTGCTAGGCGACTCGGTGCCGTAACTAGCATTAGTTTTGAATCGTGGGCACGAAATTGTTTTGTCAGCGGGAGAGGGGAGATGGAGAAGGAGCGGTAAAAGGAAAAAAAAAACTGCTGTCTTTGTTATTTAGTTTTGGTGTGTTCTTTTTCTGGATCCTGCAAGAACGCGGCATGATTCCTTGCACGTACGTTTTCGTGAACTCGTGTTCCAGCTGCTCGTTTCTGTTTCGCTGTTGTTGTTTGCGTTTCCCAATTAAAAGACACTTACGTTTTCACCCCTTTTCGACAACATTACTGTGGTTGTGTTTGGAGTTTGTGATCGATGGCTAATGGCAGGTCCTAGACAGATGACACTGCATACATAACAGCAACTAACGGATGTAGTCGTTCTTAGGAAAGTTCCCTGCTTAGTCGTTGTTAGGAAAGGTTCCATGCTAAGTATCATAATGATGAAGAACAATGTTGTTTGCTCAAATGACCAACATTGCTAATGGACGTTCAAACACGTACAAGAAAATCAAGGAGTAATACTGCAAAACTAGCAGATAAACAAAATCATTCAAAATTTACGCATTTAC
>JADBJO010000352.1:527500-530000 GCA_016801955.1 Conus betulinus | reverse complement strand
ATCAATGCAGGATGTTGAATCTCTAAGACGGTGCCAGACACCAGGATCAACTTCAAGGACAAGTTATCGCGTGCCCAGTTTGTTTTCCAATAATGGTATATATTTCCTTCTTTTTTTTTTTATCTGTACTGCCTGTCTCAGGTTTTTTTTTTTTTTTTTTTTTTTTTTTTCGAACCCTTTAAGATGTGACCATCCTGCACGAGATGACGACGCAGTTATCTGCAATGGTTTTTGCTCAGCAGCGAAAAATATAGATGAAAACAATGATTATTGGAGTAAGGATTTTGAGTAGGTTCTGATTTTGAACTCGCTCTGTTCTGTGAGAGAGGAGTGTTAGCATAAAGAGTCCTACAGGGTTTTTTTTTTCCCTTTCTTTCTTACAGGCTGCACACCAAAACTTTATGCGCGAAGGTCTTGCTTAAGGTGTCGAGTATTTATAGACTGGCGCAATTAGATTGTTTCGAGAATTTGTACTGTGTCTGAAAGTTGATTCTCCTGGGTTTCTTTCATATGGTCATCAAGGTACAAGCCTGGTGGTTCCAAGCAGGCAGGATTCAAATCAAAAGAATGGGACTTTTTGGGGATTTCCAGAGGGCGCAAAGATAGGGTCACGGGTGGGTGCAAAGGCCTGAAATATGACGTCAAGTAAGGGGAAGGTCATGTGTTTGAAGATCATATTATGTCATGGGTGGAAATCCCCGACACGGAAATGGAGATAATTGGTGAGGAATGTTCTTTGGATCGATTATCAGTTTAACATTGAATGCTGGCTCAACTTTATGGTAGGCCTCAAAACGCTCACATGAATTATGAAGAGATTCAGAGTAAAATCCTAACTGTGGCGTGTGACCACATCTTCATCCCCCCCCCCCCCCCGCCCCCTCCTCCTCCCCCGCTTTCTTCCTGCACCCTGCGCCGTGTTCCTTGCCTATCCAAACGTGACCCTGCGTCACCAAATTAGTTTGATACTGCCCCTTGAGGATGCGGTGGGCTCGTTCAGATTGAATTATGGCCCCGCCATCTCGATGGAAGCTCTGTGCTCGTGATTTCATCTTTTCCGCCACTCTCTTTCAGCCTGCCTTTAAAAGTAGAAAAGAAAAAAAAAACGCTTTTATGTCGTCCACTAGTTGTTTTTTCTCTCTCTCTCTCTCTTCTTTGTCTTTCCTTTTTGACCCGTTTATTTGTCTTTGTTCTAGAAAGTTATCTTGTTGCGATTGATAATGCGCCGGCTTTCTTTTCTTTTCTTTTTTTTTTTTAAAACATCGGAGGGAGAGGAGAGGTAAATAGGGAAGACAGGGAGCGGAAGAGAGGGAGGTGAGATGAGGGGGAGGAGGGGATGAAGGACGGGATGGGGGTGGGAGTGAGGAGGGAGAGGGAACGATGTGTCCCTTTGGTTAATGCAGCTTCATCCTGTTTGGAAAGATTAATAAGATCTCTGCACGGAACTCTCTCTCTCTCTCTCTCTCTCTCTCTCTCTCTCTCTCTCTCTCTCTCTCTCTCTCTCTCTGTCTGTCTGTCTGTCTGTCTGTCACTGTCTCCCTCCCTGTCCCTCTCTCTCTGACTCTCTCTCTCTCTCTCTCACTGACTCACACACACACACACACACGCGCGCGCGCACGCGCGCGCGCACACACACACACACACACATTTCATATATATGCTTATGTGATGTAGTGTTATTACTCGCAGGCTGTCACCGATGGCATTAGCCTAGTTCTTTCTTATTGATCACATTCACAAATATAGGCTAGTAGCGCGCACCCTGGCTGGAAACAAAAGAGCACTTGTGTTGCATGCGCTCTCTCTCTCTCTCTCTCTCTCTCTCTCTCTGCACACCTTCGAGTGTTACAAAATAGATCCCCTAAGATATGCTCCCGTACAGAGATCGCATGGCGTTATTCCTGCTGCGCGTGTACGTGCGCACATGTGTTTGTCTGTGCGCCTATGCAGTATTACCAACAACGGTTCTAATACTAATTATGGTAATAATGATTTAGTAACGTAAAATCTCATCAGATATCTGAACATTAATGATTGAAAAAAAAAGGAAAGAAAAAAAAAAACCGATACGTTCACATCCGCTGCTGCTTTCTTGAGAAGATAACCCCCCACACACACACACACACACACACACACACACACACAATCTTTCGTTGTCTGAAAATCTGACAGTTTGAAGAGGCGAATCTGAGTGACAGTGGAGAGAGCAGGTAGGTAGATGCGAACAGAAAGAAAAAGGCTGGGGGGGGGGGGGGGGGGGGGAGGAGCGGAGAGTTCCGGGCGTGGAGGAGAGGATGGGGGGGGCGGGGGGGCGAGGTGGTGGCGGCAAACAGGCCATCGTCTGTGCAGCCGCTGTCGTTTATCAGTGCAGACAGGGGGCCATCTCGGCCGCTGCCGTCTGCTGGAAAGATGAGAGTTATGTTTGCAAACGCGGTCGTCGAGCACGGGCAAGCTTGCGTGCAAGTGCGCGCGCACGCGCACACGCACACACACACACACA
>JADBJO010000352.1:515000-522500 GCA_016801955.1 Conus betulinus | reverse complement strand
TGACTGACATTGATCGGATCCAGCCGTTAATTTGATGCACGTAGCGGTGAAGTAGAAGTTCACGTGCTCTCAGTGAAAACCGAAAACGCGTCCCCATGTTTACTGTACTCTGTGCGAATTGTTTAATGATGATCGTCCTCCTTGCCGAACAATCTTTATTCTCTTGGGAGAAAAAAAAAAGGATTAAAATTACCTGGAAAGTAGAGTGTGGCTGCTTCCAGTACGTTTCAGTGTCAGTTATGACAAGGAGGCGTCACCACAGTACCATATACACCAGAATGGACCCATGTAATGGCACAGCCATTCAAAAAAAGGCTGTCGCCGTGTCATTTGCATACTACCAGCAGCGTTTGCTAACTAGAGTTGGGTGTCGTATTTTCGCTCCCTGTACTTTCTGCCCATAGTTACGCCAAGAATCTCTCATCCACTTGAAAAAAAGTTTACATACTTTGTTACTCCTACACGCGTCTAAACTCGCATGCCTCCAGTTTACATTCCAGAAGGACACTTTTTCTTTTATGATGATGCAGAAAAGGCGGTCGTTTCAAGAGGATATGTCCTCCTTTGTTCGTTGGCATAAACGCCATTCTGTGCACCGTAGAATCCTTGGCTTGGTACAGGGTGACTTCCCAAAGCGATCAGCGGATCAAGGAAGTAGACAGACCAGACACAAGCAGTGATAGCGACTCTGGCTACTTGGATCGTTTCGACCTGGCTCGCCAGCCGGATGTCCGGGATTTTGGGGGGGGGGGGGGGGGGGGGGGGGGGAAAGTTGACGACGGCCGGACGTCCGTCAGTGAGGAAGAAGTCGGTGAAAGCGGTTGGAGTCTGTCGCAGTGTGTGCTGGTGGGGTGTGAGTAGGGAAATGCTGATGGGGATCTCGGATCGTGTTCGTATCTCGATCACGTTTAGTCTACTTTGTTGGATGTGTACTTTCTCCCCATCTGTATGTCTGTGGGACGGACCCTGTTTCAGTCTGTCTGTCTGTCTGTCTGTCTGTCTGTCTGTCTGTCTGTCTGTCTCTGTCTCTCTCTCTCTCTCTCTCTCTCTCTCTCTCTCTCTCTCTCTCTCTCTCTCTGTCTCTTTCTTTGTGCCTGCCTGCCTGTCTGTCTGTCTGTCTGCTGTCTGTCTGTCTGTCTGTCTCTCTCTATCTCTCTCTCTCTCTCTCTCTCTCTCTCTCTCTCTCTCTCTCTCTCTCTCTCTCTGAACGTGCTGTAAATGCGTATATATTTGATTACTACTTTATTTCACTGCGCGTGTAGGCTTAGTGTGTGTTCGTGTTGTATGCGTGTGTGCGCGCGCCTGTATGTGTATTATCTATGTGTGAGTGTGCGCTCGCGCATGTGTGTTTTTTCTACGCGCGGGTGCACGTATGTGTGTGTTTGTGCGCGTGCTTGTGCGTGCGTACGTGCAAGTGTGAACATAAGACGACGAACGGGTATAAATCCCTCGCGGGGATGTAGAAGATATTCGGTCCTGTACAAGTAGTCGCCCTTTTTTTTTTTTTTTTTTTTTTTTTTTTCTCATTGGCTCTTGTTGTCGATTGTCGTCTTCCGTTTCATCATAACCTATTTTCCCCTGGTCCGTTTCAGTATATTTTTTGTTCTTTAGCAAAAGGTTGTACGACTTGCCATGCTCTCATAACCAGGCAGTAATATTGCGTTATATAGACAACGTACAGACGAAGCAGTTTGTTTGTAAGGAAACACTTTCTTGACAAAAAAGAATCAAAAAGAAAGAAAGAAAAGAGAAAAACCATACTGTCTCAAGGTGCTAAAGCTGGGGAGGGATCATGTGGATACTCCGCGTGCCGATAAATCCCCAGCTTACCCGCTGCAGGAATGAACTCTATCCTCCTTCCATCTGGAGTATGTATGCAGACACATTTCCCCTTCTCTGCTAGCCGTTTGGAAGGGAAGGTTACCTGTAGCGGGTTTAGCGTCGTCTCCCGCCAAAGACGCATAAGGCGAACTACGGGGATGACCATCGCAGGATAACGGGAGAGAACTCTTAATGGACTATTTAGAAGCTTTTCTTTTCTGTCTGTCTCTTCTTTCTTTCATCTTTTCTTTTCTTTCCTTTTTCATGTCTTTCTTTTCTTTCTTTCTTTCTGTCTTTCTTCTTCTTCTTCTTCTTCTTCTTCTTCTTCTTCTTCTTCTTCTTCTTCTTCTTCTTCTTCTTCTTCGCGCTCTCTCTCTTGTCCTCTTCTCGCTCTCTTCTTCTTCTTCTTCTTCTTCTTCTCCCTCTCTTTCTTTTCGTTTCTTTTCTTTTTTTCCTTTCTTTCTTCTTTCTTCCTGTCTTTCTTACTTCGTTTTTTCATGTTCCTGTGATATGTGAGTGGCAACCCTTTTTTGCTGTGTCATGTTGTTTGGGCGTTGTGTTACTTTGCATCTTTGTTGAAGGTGTGTGGTTGGGAATCGTTGGTATCTTCGGCGATGGTGGTGTCGCCTGCAGTGTGGGAAACCAGTTTACAACTAACGGTAACGGGAACCGGATGGGGATACTAAGATGAGCATGAGTGTCAACTAGAAGGCTTTGGGAGAGAATAGGAGTGAAGAAAAGCGTGAATCAACAACCAATAGGGGCATCGGTGTGCGGTGCGTTAAACTTGCATTCTGATAAGAGAGAGAGCGAGAGAAAGAGAGTGAGGGAGGAGGGAGAACCTGAGAGAGAGAGAGAGAGAGAGGAGAGAGGAGAGAGAGAGAGAGAGAGAGAGAGACTCTGAACTGAATTGTGAGGCCAACAACCTGCCACACAAACAAGAGTGTGCCCCTAAGTAAAGAGCATGATTTCAAATTTGACATTTCGCGCTAAAACAAACTTGAAGAACTCCACTCCCTATGAAAGGTTACTGAGCCGGTAATTTTTCGCGTAACTTTAAAGCACGAAAGCTGAACATTGCTATGTCTCGTTAGCATTTAGCATATTAAATGCCGGAACAAATGTGACACTGTTCGACTGACTTTCTGCAATATCTCAGAGCATATTTTGAGAGAGAGAGGGAGAGAGAGACACACACAGAGAGAGGGGGGAGAGAGAGAGAGAGAGAGAGAGAGAGAGAGAGAGAGAGAGAGAGAGAGAGAGAGACAGACAGACAGACAGACAGACAGACAGACAGAGACAGAGACAGAGAGGAGAGAGGGGAGAGAGAGAGAGAGAGAGAGAGCGTTAGGGAGGCGACTGGGCAGAAAGTTTGCATTTGAAGTGTGGAGCAGAGTGATGGTTGGCGAGGCTGTTGACGCGAGTCGAGTGGTTTTTGGGTGGTGCTGCAGCTGTTGTGTCCCACCACAATCGTGCTTGAGTGCTGGCCCCCTCCCCCTTCCTCTGTCTGTCTGTCTGTCTGTCTGTCTTGCTCCATCCTCTCTTTTTTCCCACCCCTTTCTCCCACCCACTTTCTCTCTGTCTCTCTCTCTCTCTCTCTCTCTCTCTCTCTCTCTCTCTCTCTCTCTCGTCTGTCGCTCTGTCTATCTCTGCCGGACTCACTCAGGGTTTTTATCTCTGTCTGTCTGTCCACCTGTTTGTCTTGTCTGTCTGTCTGTCTGTCTGTCTGTCTGTCTGTCTCTCCTCCCTCCCTCCCTCCCTCTCTCTGTTTACTGATGATTCATCAACAGCCAGTCACCAGTCTCTCTTTCTCCATCCCTTTTAACTTTTCAGAACTCCCCTTACAGACTCCGCACAACTGTAGAACAACCAAAGGTTGGCGGTGGATGCGGGATGAAATGAAGGGCAATGACGCTGTGGTGTTGTTGAGGTTGTTGTTGTTGTTGTTGTGTGAGTGCGTGCGCGCGCGCGCGTGTGTGTGTGTGTGTTTGTGTGTGTGTGTGTGTGTGTGTGCGCGTGCGCGTGCAAGCGCAAGCGCGCTGTATGTGTGTGTGTGTGTGTGTGTGTGTGTGTGTGTGTGTGTGTGTGTGTGTGTGTTTGTGTGTGTGTACATACGCGCCTGAGAGCCACAGAGAATGAATTATGGGCATGTCTGGGTGCCTCTGTTACGCAGTCGATGATGAAAGTCGATCAACGACGTAAGCCCCCACCCCCACCCCACCCCTTCCCATCCCCACCCCTCTGCACCACACGATGATCACGTGCGAACAGAGCCCAAACATGTGCCCGGCCCACGCCGTTCGATTGACCACACGATCCTCTCCTCTGGCCATCCTCAGCAGGTCAGGCCTCTCCTAACGCCCAATCGATCAGTCTTCGATCTGGCAGTGATGAATTGACCACCACAGTGAAACCGCGCAATAAAAGACCTCCCAAAACAAACAAACGCACAAGAAAGGAATGGGGGGAAAAATCAAATGAGACGCAAAGCCTTTCTGTATAGACTAGGGTGTGTGTGTGTGTGTGTGTGTGTGTGTGTGTGTGTGTGTGTGTGATGTTTGGAACGTTCGTTGTCTTTGTACTAGACCCATCTCCCAATTAAGATCCTCCCCCACTCCTCCCTACCCCCCGGTATAGACTATTTTTTTCACTGGAACATTGTTGCCTATTTTAGTCCTTAATTGAGCTCTTCAGTCTTCCGCCTTCGTATATTTCGTTGTTGTTTTACATAGTTCTTTTCAGTCCCTAACACCCCTCTTAAGTCTCCCTCCCTTCATACACATCGTTAGGTTTGTTGTTGTTGTTTTTAGTTGTTACGTTGTTGTCTTTTTCAGTCGTTAATTCACGTCTTCGTCTCCACCCTTTTTAAACTTCGGGTTTTCTTTTTAAAATTGTTGTTCATTTTCAGTCCTTAATCAGTCTTTTAAATCTAACTTCCTTTAGTCTTTTTTTTGAACACATTGATGTCTTTGCAGTCCTTAATTAACCTCTGAAGTCAACCTCCCTTCACATACTTTGTTTCGTTTTTGTTTTGTTTGTTTTTTTGTTTGTTTTTTACATTGTTGTGCTTTTCAGCTCTTAATTTACTTCTTCTAAGTCTCCTTTCCTCTGTATGTTTGGCTTCGTTTTCAACATTGTTGTCCTTTTCAGTCCCGAATTCACCCCTTAAGTCTCCCCCACTCCCCTCCATCCCCACAATTATATACTTTTTTTTTTTTAAACAGTTGTGTCTTTTTCTGTTCAAGATTTACCTCCAAATAAATGGGTACTCCCTGTAATGATTTCTTTCTTCAGAAACATCCATTGAACACTGCTTTCTTTGTCCAAGAATTAACTCCTTTAAAGACTCGTACCATAAACGAATCCCTCCTTGAACATTCCTGTCTTTGTTTGTCTGTACCAGATTTACCTCCCATTGAAGAGTATTCCTTTTAGAGATTTGTTTTATCTGAAGCAGTGTTGTCTCCCGTCTAAACTAGAGTTACCTCGTATTAAAGATTTCCTCCTCTGACGGACATGCGGAGGTCGTTATGAAGAGGTTCCACGGTTTAGACAATATCGGACGTCTCGCCTGTCGTGTTCATCCAGGAAGAAAATGTCGCTCGCTGGAAGTCCGTTGAGAGTTGTGACTGCTTACATGTGCCTCGATAGCAACACAGTTAAGTGTGATGCTCGGTGGTTATTTTTTGCTTTGCTTTGTGTTCGTTCTCAAGGCAAGTAGTGTCCTTAGCACAACAGTGCCTTAACGGCAAGATTTTGCTCTGACTGGTAAAAGGAAGTGAAGTGAACGTATTTGTGAAACAAGTGTTGGCTGTCGTGTTTCAACAGACTTGTCCACTGAGGACAGATGAGGGAAGGTCGGGACTTATGTAACTGTGTCCTCTGTGTCTGTGTGACGTCCAAAGCAAAGAGCAGAAGTCAGGTTTAGATTGTGTTCCAGAGGGGACGAATTGGTGAGCTTTGACTGAGTTCTTTGAATGTGCTCTGAAACTGGTTGAAGTGGTTATCCTTTTTTCACCCCACAAGTTTTTTTCCCCCTGGTAGTCCTCTCACTCTCTCTCTCTCTTCCTCTCTGTCTGTCTGTCTGTCTCTGTCTGTCTGTCTGTCTGTCTTCTTTTTCTCTCTGTGTGTGTGTGTGTGTGTGTGTGTGTGTGTGTGTAACTGGGACTCTTAAAGATATATCTCAAATGATAACAAAAAGGGCTGGTTGTATATCCAAAAACTGTGATAGATGACTGGCGGTTGAGTTGCATCATCACAACTTGTTAAAATTGTAACTGTTTATTTCACGATACGAAATCTTAACGAGATAGGGGTGCTGAATTTTCAACGATAACAAGAGCGACTCTCACTCTAGTATGTGAGGCAGACCGTTACAACGTCGAGCCAAAGCCAGTTAAGTCGGCGTGTGCCTTTGTAGCAAAACAGGTTACCTTTCTAACGAGAGAGGAAAAGGTTTTCAAAGTGGGGTTGATTGCAGGCGGAAATTGAAACGTAAAACAACAACAACAACAACAACAACAACAACAACAATGGAATTACAGAGCCGCCAAACGAAGGAACGAACAAATTACAGAACAGATGTAGAGCGTTTCGAAACGTGTCTGTTTTGTAATTCGTTTATTCCTTTGTTTGGCGCCTCAGTAATCCTAGTTTCGCTTTTATTAGGGAAAACAAACTTTTAGAACGGAGAGAACATGTTTTTGCTTTGTTTTGTTTTGTTTTTTTAGCGACGACAGCCGTAGCCTTTTTAACGAAATAAAGCCCTGCTCATTTTTCCATTTCGTTTCTTAGTTTGTCGGTCACAATGCATTTTAATTAAAATAATAGAAGTACGGCTGAACACCGTATACACGCAGACCGACATATGGAACTAAAACAAAACTTTTTTCTGGCGTAACATTTTTGTTTTGATTTGTCTGCCATACACGCCAAACGATATTCAAAGTCACAGAGGAGAGCTGAATAGGGGGCGTGACATCACTGACCATGGGTTCAATCTTCTTGATGAGCGATGTCACTGTACAGAGCATCACTTTTGTCAGCTGTCGTCTCAGCCACTTATCTTAGTTTTCATTCAAGCGAATGTTAACTGCTCAGATTGCCTGCGACAACTTTTCAGCGTTTTCACACACACACACACACACACACACACACACACACACACACACACACTCTCTCTCTCTCTCTCTCTCTCTCTCTCTCTCTCTCTCTCTCTCTCTCTCTCACACACACACACACACACACACACACACACACACACACACACACACACACACACACACACACACAAGTCCCAATTAAACCTCAGACCAGTATGCGACAAACCGTAGGATTGCGAAATTCTAAGATGTGGCAGTCCCGTAGGTGTTCAAGGCACCAGCGTTTGGAAAATGACAGGAGGCAAGCCAGCTTGGATTTCTGTGCCAAATGAATGAGAGATCCTGTCTAGTTCTTGTCGCTAGTTCTGGAGCATACCGCTGAATTGCTGAGAGAAACCGCACACGTGACTAGCACACCTCCACGCCACTTCAGAAGCTCCGGCGACAACGTTGCGCCCACAGGAAGCTGCAAATTATAATGTGGAACCGCTGTGAAATCCGGTGCGTGGAAACAGGATTCGGCGGATGTAGTGGATGACAGGGAGCGCACAGCAGACCTTCCAGAATGGGCGGGATT